>JAMKQA010012407.1:0-16454 GCA_024699735.1 Posidonia australis
ACACCCGTCGCTAGAGCCGCCGCACCTCATGGCCCCGTCACCGACCTCCACCGAACCGCCGCCCTCGACCTCTTCGACCCCCGCGACGGGTCCTTCGGGAGGTCAGACCCAAACACCCGTCCTCCTCCTTTTGGGATCTAGATCTGGATGGGAACGCGCAATGCTCCTAATTTTTATTTTGATGATGTCGGGAATGCTGTCCTGTGATATGCGATTGTGCAGTTTGGAGGAGACGTACGAGGCGCTGAGGACGTTGGAGGTTCTCGGGGTGGAGAAAAGTGTTGATCTTGCTGCCGTGGCGCAGGCGACGTGCCCGCTTGTTGTCGAGAAGTTGGGGTCTCCGGCAACCGAGCTCAAAGATGGGTTCTTTGCGTTGAGAGTCGATGGCGTCTTGGGATGTAGGGTTGACTCTGAGATTCTCAAGGTATCTTTTCGGTCTTGCACAAGTCTAAAATTGGCACGAACCGAATATTGTTGTCTGTGACTTTATATTACTGATGATGATTAATGTGTTAATAAAATTTTCTTTTGAAGGATGGTGCGTCTAAACTTCAGAAAATTGTTAAGGATGCTACTTCGTTACTGGACTTGTACCACTCGGTTGGGAGTTTGCTTCTGATTAAGGTAGATGTTTGACCAGAACTTTGAAGCATCAGGTTGCTGTCGTTTATAATATAGATATTGCTTTGCCTATCATTTGATATCGCATGTAATAACTAGATTGCATTATTAATTGTCAATTATTGTAATTTTTTGTGTGCAAATTTCACGGAAAGCTTGAGCTTTGAAGCATGAAATAGTGGTTGACTTACTTTTTTTATCGCAGAAGCAAGGTGCTGATGTTGTTCTGGCTGATCCAGATAGTGTTTTTCATTCAATAAAGGTTTGTGAGGACTCTTCATTTTTTATTTCCTCCCTTGTTGCAAAATAATGTCCTAGGCATTTGCATTGCAAATATGATAAATTCTCCTTTTCATACATTTGGGAGGAGCATGTGTATATGAAAAGGAAGGAAAAGCAAACAATGACCATTATTTTTGGTGATTTTGCACATATTTTTTCTGGAAAGTAAATTCTCTTGCTTGGTGTAACAAAGCTTAAAACACAAAGATTTTCCCATCTTTCCCTTCCCTTCAACACGGGACTAAGAGGGAAATTTCCCTTTTTTTGCCACTCACAGTTTACAATTCTGCCGACTTGTTTATAGTCAAGCCTAGGCTAACTACTCTTACTTATTAGGAGTATCTTGTTAAATATGCTAGTTAGGTGCATGGTTGGTTTTTTATTTGTAGTGCATTTGATTCCCAAGTCCTGACCAGCTCTAATTACATTCGAGAATGGTAAAACACAGTGGTAGGATATATCGATGACAAGTAAAACTAAAACAAGTAGAACAATTTTATTTCTTAATAGTTAACACATTAATATTTTAAAATCTGTTGGATCATTACCTTTATCTATTTTATGGTAATATTTAATGATGAATTGAAAATCTGGATATTTTCCCTTGCAAGAACCAAATTCTCTTTCCTAACGTTAACGGGATGGTTACCGGTCTCACATATAGTTGTTAATTTTCTATAGGTATCACATGGTTAGTTGTTATATATTTACATACAACATTTCTATTTCTTTACCGATTGATAAGATAACATAATATAGGGGAAGGTAAAAGTCAGGATTAGTCATGTAACTAGTTGCCAGGGACCCATGTCTACCAGCCAAATTGAAAACGGTGTCTCTGTCTATGCACAACCTTCTTGAACCTAAAAAAAAATTGAAAACGGTCTGTCTATGCACAACCTTCTTGGACCTAAAAAAAATTAAGTTCCTACTGGTTCAATTTTCCTCTCATACCATTCAATTCCTTCTCTTTCAATTACACAAGGAGAATTGGTAAGTTTTCTCTTTCATTGAGAGGTAGTTTCTTTTGCAATAACAAGAATGGTGATGCACACAGGCTCTCAGTCAAAGTGATGGAAGATGGCGCTATGATTCGAACAATGCGGAATCCAGTACCCAAGCAGCTGGTATATATGCCATTACAGACCCAGCTTCTCATATTATTTTTTGAACTTTTTTCCTTACTGGATATTCTATGGATCATGTGCACCTCTTTGCTCTGGAAATTACTCTTATATGGCTTTTATAGTGAAAACAATTACTTTCCATTTGCTAAAAACCAGTCACTTCTCCCTTCTCTTCACACCATGTTGCTTGCTTTCTTTGGGTGCCTTTTCAGGTCTAGCTCTTGAAGCTCTTGCTGGGGTCTTATCACTAGCTGCCACTGATGTTGATCAATCAATGGTAATGCTTCCCTCTATGCCTTGAAATTGTTTATCAAATATCACCTAGAATAGGGTTTCCAGATGAATCCAATTTGGTGATTAATACAATTAGTCAAGTGCTGTCACAATTCTCAAATTCCCTGGTTTTGTGCATGCACACAAGAATAAATTCTTTCACTTTCTGAAGCTTCTTTGAGTTTACTTGTCCTAGATTGATGTAGGTTCTTTGTACATCTATGTCATTTGCTCTATCCCCTCCCTGCACCCCCCACCCCTTCCAACACACACATACAACAATCAATGGCATTCGACTGTTCTACTTATTGATTACTGATATTCAGTTAGCATTATAGATTTCAATGTCATGCAGTCTGTCATCAACTGTGGATGGAAGTTTCACTATTATTAATCATATGATGTAATGCAATTTCTTAAATGCTTTAACAATTGCTTATTTGTTGTAGGTTAAGACTTAATCAATGAATTCTGATGGTAAAGTAGTTATGGCTGTTTGTGTCATTAGACAAGATCCACAGGACTATATATTCTTCTTAAAATTCCTCTATTGCTTTCTTATTGCAGGTTGGCATTGTAAAAAATGATATTGCGAAGCTTTTTGACAGCATTAAAAGCTATGGTAGGTTTATGTCATTTCAGTCTTGTAATAATTGGTAACTAATTTCCTGCGGAATTTGCCAATACTAGCTGATGAAGCTTTTAAAATTCAATTTTTTTTCGTCAATTGAAGATTATGAATGCATATTGTTTCATGACTTAAGCATTTCGGAGGTTCACACGATCTTTTCCATATTGCTTTGTCCCATTACATTGTCATGTAATATTAGGAGTGTTTAATAATTGTAGGACAATAACAAAATATATAAGTGGAACACATTTTTCTCCCACTTTCATTTAGTGGGTAGCTTTCTTATATGAAGTTGCAGACATTATTCAACAATCAACATCAATGGCATGCAAGGAGATTGTGTTTTTCCATTTTGGAAGTTCATTCTGTAGAGATTATAAAAAGTTCTACCTTTATGTCGATTGTATTTTGTTTTGCTACCTTTAACTTGTAACAATTCCTACCTTTAAGTTGTTTCTTCCCTCTTGTAATTGACTCTTTAAAGTTCATGTGGAAATATTTATGATTGTTGTATAATCTATTTGTCTTTCATGTGTTTTGTGATTCTATTATATTTGTTTTTTGAATGACATAGTAGTTGTTTATTGCAACCACTATCTTAAAGACCCAAGTTTGATGGGCACAATAGCTTCCCCCATAAACCCATTTTCTCGATGTCTGTGGGATTCAAACGCCCTTTTATACAACTACAAAGAGGCTTTATCACTTTATCAAATGATTACGGACGGGATACTGCTACGTCGAAGCCGTTTGACCAAAAAATTGGTATCTAGATGTTTGACTTTTGACTTTTGACTTGGGAGCAGACAGTTGAATTTACATTTTGCATGTTTGGATCTCAAATGAATCATCTAAGTTTTTTGCATATTCATTGGAATGATGCTCTTGGGGCATGGATTCACATTTTTCTCTTTTCTTTTCTTCTGATATTTACTGTTTTTAAGGGGAAAATATTGTTGCCTGAATGGTCTTACTGACATCTTTCATAGTATGTAATTAGTTCTTTAAACTCTCAGTACTGCAGATTCAACCCAGTTTGCCTTTCCAATGCTAAAATGCTATATGCTACTCAGAGTTGCCTTCATACCTGTTGTTTTGTTGCCAGTGTTATTTACTAGATTAGTATCACTCGCAGATGATGGATCCTTCTACTTTGATGAGGAACATGTTGATGTTACTAGGTATCGGGGTCCACTGTCGACAACTGCTTCTGTAGTCCGGGGATTAACTGCATTTGCTGATGTTTCTTCTGGGAAGATAAATGTGAGTTAAGGGGCATAACTGCTGTCACTATTTGGGTTTCAAATAAGTGTTTGTTGCTTTTATGTTTCTCTGATGATTAGTTATTTGCAGATTCAAGGTGATAAAATTTTGGGCTTGGCGAAGTTCTTTCTCAGCATTGGAATTCCTGGAAGCCCAAAAGACCTTTTTTATCAGATGGATTCCCTGTCTTGCTTGGAAAACAATAGGCAATATTTTTTTTTTCATGATTGAACTTATACTACTTAATGTTCTTAATTTTGGAACATTAAGTACATCAGCAAATGCAGTTATTTTGACTTAATCAATGATACATTAAGTATCAGATGGATTCCCATTCTGCAAAAAACTCCTTGGGAATTATTTTCAACTCTTGCTGCCACCTTTATTGGGATCCTCAAGAGAGACAATTGCTAAACAAGCAAGTTTAGTAGAACCGACAGACAAATGCTTTCCTTGCCACTTTCCCAGCCTTTTCTCAACCTTATTGATTTAGGGTTCCCAATCATTTGGGTTAGGGGTTTGGGTTTCAATTTTTGAATGCAACCCTAGATATTTAATAGGAAAAATTTACACCACATATCCTAACACCTCTATTTTTTTTTTCCACACACTCCTCACACACAACCCCAATCAAAGTAGATTTGCTTGTGTAATACATTGATGTGTAAACCCACTCATAATACCATAACTTGTATTTGATGCCCTCAATCTCTTCCATCTTCATCTTGCAGAATAAGAATGTGTCATTTGCATATTTAAGAATAATAATGGGCTTTGAGTTCCTACATGGAAGAATGCCATGAGTAAATTTTCCTCCCAATTTCTTGAGCACCACAAAAGGATGTTAACAAATAATAGAACTAGGAGTCTCTTCAGTAGGTGCATCATGACTCCACGTGGGTGTGACAATTGGAAGAAGTGGTGGAGGTTAAAAGGGTCTCATCCCTGATATGCAAGGCAAGATAACTTTTGATGGAACTGGAGGCTATCTTGGGAGGGCATTTTGGTCAGTTTTTCTTCTTTCAAAGAAACAAAGGAATGGTTAAGAGAAAATCAAACTAGCTATAAGAGTGGTGGGTCCTTTCACATGGTGATGACCAAGGCTTAGAAAATTGATTTGGTTTGGTCAAGGTATTGAAATGGAATACACTTCTTCTTTTTTAAGAAAAATGGATTACATGATTAATCCATAAAATAATAGTTAGACCAATAATTCATTGTTAGGACGTCCAAAGCTGATTAATTTGCCTATCATAACCTTTTTTCTAAAAGAGGCAATGACACTGGTGATACTTGTGAACAATTGTTTTTGGAGCACACTTATGACCCCTTGGTTTTGGATGTTACGGTCCCTGCAGAAATTATTGTGTATGTTTCAAATCATGAACTTCCTCATCTTATAAAAACATAAATTACTTTATTTTAATGTTAAAATGTATTTAACAAGAAAAGTGCAAGCTTTGATTAGGATGGTCACTGTGTCCATGGTGGCCACCTTTTTATACACTTCTTCTGTACCTAAACACCTTGTCAACTAAGCATACCTAGGTGATGCCTTAAAAAATGTCATCGGAAGTGCAACCTTTCATGACTGAATGAGTTTTTTAGCATAATTATATGTTTCAAATATCAATTGATTATGAAGTTTATGATATAAAAATATTCACGTCCTGGTGCAGGGTTAAGATTCCTCTCATTTTGTCACTTCCATCCAAGGTGCTTTCATCGTCCTCAAAGGACCTACTTATGGTGAGGGCTAGCTGTAGTGTTTGATTTTAACTCTTCTATTATCTATATTATCGAACTTTTATGGACCATTTTATTTGCTTTTTTCCAATGCAAGCCATGTAATCATCTCTGCTTGCTTAGTTTCCTTGAGTATTAATCTCTGAATAAATACCTGGGAACATTGTGACATGGAACTGCCTAAAAATGCTATCTGGTTGGGTTATATTGCAAATTCTACAAAATTCAAATAATTTCAACAAGTGCATCAGCAGTTCTTTTAATCCTGGAGAAGATGTTACATTTGTCACACATTCATAATCATTGGAAACAAGTGAAACTGGTTGCTACTGCAGCAACTATATTTTGTGTAAAAACCAGTTTATGTTACTTTTCCTAATGTTAGGAGTAAAGTATCTTGTTTGCTTTTATCATCTCTCATAAGTAATTAAATCTGATCGTGTTGACTGATCTGGCCTCACAGGAGTCCAGTGGCTCTTCAATGTAAGACACTAGTTCAGTACATGTTTTGTATCTCAGTAGCAGGTAGTCAGTTCCTTTTTTTGGGGGCAATTAGAAGGGAATTACTTTAAAGCTTAAGTAGAAAAGGAAACAGATATGGAGTGAGGGGCTTCTTGTGGTAGTATGAAACCAAGGACCAACTGTTTAAAATGATAGAAATTGTAAAATATGTTGTTTGTCTATGTATATCATCTGAAGTGATATCATCTGATCAATGATCATGGTACCTGAGATCTAGCCTCAGAGTAATCCTGTGGCAGTTTGAGAACAAGAAGCTAATATTGCACGTGATGCACATCTGATCTTAGTAGCAGCCACCTACTTTTTTTGTTTGGGAGTAATCAGAATCCAACCATCTGAAAAGGCAAAACCAAGCAAAGAAAACAAAAAAATAGGAAAACAAGGACCTTAGTGATGGATAGTCGATTTATTTTCTTCTAACCATCTGATCCATCAAATTGCATTTGGGATGATATTTCAGATCTTTTGTCCTTGGCCTTGGTGAGATTCAATCTGAGAGCTCAAATACCAAAAACTATCTCACAAAAACTGTCACTCAAACTGTCACTCATAAATGAAACAAGAAGATGGATGTGGTTTTTTAAAGTTTAAACTCAAACAGAAACTGTGCTGAATAACCACATAAATGAAACTAGTCTTACACCATTGCCATGGAACTGAGTCAAGAGATGAAACAGCAACCAGCTTAGTGTTACTTTTGCTTCGCAAATAGTATTGAAGTCATAAGTTTTTTTTAATTGCGTAGTTTAGATGGTAATCAACCTTGATCCCTGTGAACTGTAATAATGTTGCATTTCTGATTTCAGGTCAAAGTGACCACAGTATTTGGATCAGCTGCCCCTTCTTTGACGGTGACTCTCAAGCAAGCTTTCAGTTCTGATTCCAAAGTCAAGCCAGTGCTTGAAAATCAGGTGTGTGCTGAAGCAATAGATAACTGCTACTGGTTCTTATTTGATATTGGTTTTATCACTCATCCCTTATTTGGTAGTGGTCTCTTTTAATTATTTGTGTTTCATAACTTTATTTATTTCTGTAGAGTGTTTTTGTATTAAAGCTCCTATCTTAACTGATCTTTAATAGCTCTGAAACTCTATACTACAGGAGCTCGAGTTTGACTCAGAAACTTCAACTCATTTTTTGAATATTATATCAAAGAATATTGATGTCGGAAAATATTTACTATTTTTTGAGGTACAAATTTTATTCTTTTAGAAGATTTCATTTTCTTGCTATTGTATGAGGTACTTTGTTCATTGATATTGCTTGTGATCATCTTTTAGGTTTTACTTCATGATCCTGAGCATGTGAATATATACGTTACCGGGAGCCAGACTAAGACATTGGTATATCTCACGGGATTCATCAAGGTTGATGATACTGAAATAGCTGTGCTGGATGCTGATAGTGTGGATTTCAAGAAAAAGTAAGACTAGTCTAATTTATCTTAAGGACTGGATTTTAGACTTTTTTTTATGTCAAACCTAGCACATATGACTGCTCTCGACATCATTATGTTGGTTAACGATTAATTCTGATTTTGGAAGGCATATTTCATTTTTCTACTTGTGTTTCTTTACTCTTGTGTACTTATAGAATTCATTGATTTTGGAATTATAACATAGGGCTTACACATCAATAGTTTTTTTTTTCTGGTCTTTGGAATACAAAACTGTTTTTGTTTAATGTGTAACACAAGGTTATTAAGGTGGGTGCATAGGCGTGTCATGAAGGTATCATTGTACTATTGGGCATTTTAACTCCCAGCCAGTCTGTGTATCTGTCAGATCCCTGTTGTAGCAGGATCCAACTCCTTAGTTTGAAAACATGGAGAAGGGAGGGCAGCAGTTTGTGCCCTACCCTGATTGTTGCTCCTCCATCCAACTTCCAGTGACAATACTGAGCATGCCTTTACCTCTGGTGGCCTCTTCCTTTCACTCCGTTAACAATTTTTGATCACTCCGGTGATGGTTTCCGGTTACTCCAAATCTTTCTCCATTCTTTGTGCTTTTTATTTGTAAGGTGTGTCTGTGGAATGAGAAAGAAACCAGTATATTATTACATAACAAATGATTACAATCTCCTATATATAGGAGAAGATATAATTAACTTACAAGTAACCTATTAACTGGATAACACAAAGATCCATATAAGGATCCATTTATTCTAATACTCTCTCTCAAGCTAGAGCATCTAACATGTACAGCTTGTTACATAAATGGATACGAAAAAGAAGATTTGATCCAAAAAAACATACTAACAGAGCAGTTGGACTACTGTATCAACACATGGACTTGATAGGCTCACGCAACGGAGACGACGTAAGATCAGAAACGTCAATAAGTAGCTGGACTGCTACACCAACATGTGTGGACGTGACAAGTCTACACAACAGAGACAATGTTTGAAAGTCGTCTAAGACAAGTTTTTTTTTCTCTCTTATCTTCTCACACATTCGCTTTTCACTTTTCTCTTTTTTTTAGTTTTTTTCAACTCACGTTCTCTCTCTTTTTTTCCTTTTCCCTTTTGCTATCTCTCTTCCCCTTTTTCTTAATTTTTTTTCCTCTTTTTACTCCCTTTCTTTTTCCTTTCTTTTTTATTTCTTCCATTCTTTTTTTTCCTTTTCTCATTCTCCCCTTCTCTTCTCTCCTACTCGTCTTATTCTTCCCTTCACCTCAGGGAGCAGCGACGAGGACAATGAACTGGTTGGAAGGAGGCGGCGATCTGACTAGACGATAGTACGCATCCTCTCCCCCTCTTCCTTTTTCCTCTCCCCCTTCCTCGACGGCGACAGGACTGGATAGCGTCGGCGAAGGCCTAGACTGACCTGGACGAAACCGACGGATTCCTGGAAGATTGGACGGATTCAACAAAGACTTGGACTGGCCAGACGACGTGGGAAAGTCGACAGAGGAGATGAGGGCACAAGAAGAAGAGACCGGTGGAGGGGGGACGAGCCCTGGATAGGGTTGGCGGAGGCATAACAGGCCTTGGACGGTGTCGACGAGGGCAACTGGAGGAGGAGGAGGCTTCGACAGGTGTTGGATAGAAGCCTGGACGGTTCGATGGTGGCTACCGACTACGGGAAACAACGGGGGAGGGGTGGACGACGCCGGTTGGAGCCTGGAGGTGACAAATACGGTGGCAGGCGGTGCAAACGGTGGCGAACGGCGGTGAACTAGCCGGCGGATGCTAGGTTAGGATTTTTCTTACGAGACTGCTGTCGTAGTCGACAGTAGATCTACGACGACGACGGTTATTGTGCTCTCTCTCTCTCTTTCTCTCAAACCCTAGGATTTTTCGTGGGCTCTGATACCATGTAGAATGAGAAAGAAACCACTATATTATTACATAATAAAGGATTCCAATCTCCTATATATAGGAGAAGATATACTTAATCCACAAGTAACCTATTAACTGGATAACATAAAGATCCATATAAGGATCCATTTATTCTAACAAAGTCCAATATTTAACCTTTTTTTCGTTTATTTTCTAATCTTGATGGTTTTAACAAGTTTCATGACTATTTACTTGTTTATTTATGTTTTTATTCAATATCAAGGGTAAATAAAATTATGAAATTTTTATTTTTTATTTTTTTAATGTCGTGTAGGCGTCGCCAAGGTGCCCAAGGCATCCAAGCTCATTGCCTTGATACCTTGGCGCCTTAATAACCATGGTGTAACATTTCAATTCATCGAAGGTTTTTACCCATTTTTGGTCATCGAGTGGATGGGACCTGGATTTAACCACGGCATGACTTGGTTAGAACTTTGATATCATGTTGATGTTGTAATTAACCTAATTGAATGATCATGATAGACAAAATAAGGATTTTTTTTTGAAATAAAAATATCTAAGATGTTAAAGATAATAGTGCATTTCATGTTCACATAATTCCAAGACAATTAAGGAAAAAATGAGAATGATGTTTTTGAATTGAGTAGCCAAGACAAAGATGTCATTTCATGTTCATCTAATTCCTAAAAACAGGAAACGGAGGCTACTTAGCAGCCTCTTTTTTTCTCTCTTTAAAAACCTTTGAAATCTAAATGCACCACCATTCAATCCATTTCATGTTCTACAATGTATCTTAATTTTAGAATTTTTTAAGTTTTTTCACTGTTGATTAATGTATCTAGTTTAATAGATGAAATTTACTGAAATTTAGAGAATTTTGATACCTTCAGATGAAGGCATATGTTGATTGCATTGAAATTAAAATTTGATCACATTTACATTATAGTCTAGTCTACTGAATCGTAAAGGTTAAAAATTTTAAAAAGAACTGCAAAAAGCAGCCTCCTTTTCTGGTTGTAAAAATCCCATTAGGGGTACTATTGTGGTTGCTGAGATCTTCCACCATAATGGTAGTTATAGGTTCGTCTGATTGGGGGTGGCTATTCTTGAGGGGAAAATGGGTTTATGGGGGCTTTCAAACTTGGTTCTTCTGTGCAACCACTAGGGTACTAGACCATTAAAAAACTGAAAAAAAATCTATGGTGAAAGAGCTGAATTGATGACTATGTTAAAAACTTGTTCATTGGTTGTTGGACTAGCCAAGTGGTAAGTTCAATTAGTCATTAACTTAATGTGGTGTGGCATTTATGAATCTCTATTTCATGAGGTCGAAGACAAGTTTTAATAGACAATTTAAGGTATGTTCTCTAAAGGTCTATGGTAAGCTTACCTTCCTACAACAAAGGAAAATAAAATGATGTTGGACTTAAGGTCTACCTTTAATATCATGCGTGTGGAGTTAACCAATCACAACATCAAATTTGAATGGAATTATTTAGTACTTAAGAAAATGAGTCTGAGAAATAGAGCTACATGCTAGTGTTTATGCATTGGCAGCCTTATTTGATTGTTGTATTGAACAATTTGTTTCACTTAATAATCAGAATTTCAAGCAGCCTCACAAACCATTTATTTCAAAACATGTGTGAAGAAATATCACATTTCACTACTAATTTGGTTAATGAAAACTTTAAGCATAAGGATTTACGAATAATCTTTGTTTATACTTATCTATTGTGTATGCTTTTGCAGGTTAGATTTAGCACAGGACAATTCTCTATCATTGTCAGCAAACCATCTGCAAAAGCTACATCTATCTTTCAAGTTGATGACACCTCTTGGCAACCCTTTTAAGCCACATCAGGTTAGCAACAAAATTAGCTACATTGGATCTTGTTTGTTCCGTTAGCCTATTGAATCTTGATAAATTGCAGGTTTTTCTCAAACTGATCCATGAGACCAAAGTAAAACACATCTTTGTGTTGGAGAATTCCGGGGAAGAGTTCAAGATAGTACTGGTTAAGTATCATTTTCATTTCTAATAGTTGAATAGTTTGATTACTCCTTTACTTTCATTGTTTTTCATTCGTGATGCATCTCTTGCTTGTTACCTTAGATACCACAACAAATGATAAAATATTAATTTTAAGCTTTGGCAAGGTCAATTTCTTATAAATAAGTTAATTGTACTAATTTGATTTGCAGTCAAATCAGTTTATTGTTGGTTGTGTTAGAATACCATGTTACATGCACTAAGTGCAATTTTAGCTTATACTAGTACACTATGCATATGCATTATATATTTAAAAATTCAAAACAAAATGATAGCACTAATAAATGAAAGTAAAAATTTCTTATTCAAAATAATATATGGAAGTGCACTATAAATTCTTACTTGAAAGTATGGATAATTTGAAGTCATTGTGGTAACCTTAGAAATAAAATATAAGATAAGACTTATCATATTTAATAAATTATTCACCTCTATTTTTCAATAATTGTAAACCTCACCTAAACAAAATTGATATGTAGACAATCATCAGCAGTTTGCAAAGCATAAACGGCAAGTGTTGCTCGTTTATGCGTTTTCGTAGCTTATGTGGGAGTGGAATTATTCTGCAAAGTTGCTATAACTTTGGCATTGATATAAATTTAATAGTAAGTAAACGTAAATATCATGTTAAATTAACTTATTGAATATTATGTTTGTTTATTAATTTTAAAAAAGCCTTACCTTGCTTGTAATTGATCAAATTGAAACGGTAAAAAGTGCCTCACTAAGAATTGATTTTTTTAAAGAATTTTATCATAAATCAAATCAGTAAAGTAAAATGGGCATCTATGTTGAGAATTTTGTCTAATCATCTTGAGAAACAACATTAACTAAAAAAATTTATATTATTTTTACATTAAATTTCCTTGTTGGGTGGATACATGCTTAAAATGAAGAGTGAAAATTAAAAATCACCACACTAAATAATTATTAATTAGTTCTAGTAGTCAAAGAAATAAAGAACAGAAGAGCTGGATTTCTTAATTTCTGACACATGCATGTTTGTTGGTCATTATTTTATATTTGTTACTTACAATTTTCTCTTAGTATTGGTCCATGAATATAATTATTGCAAAAAAGATGGTTTTAAGTGGGCAGTAAAAAATATATATTTCATCATTGTTGGCATGAATATAATTATTGCATAGAGAAGAAGGTTTTAAGGGTTGTAGAGTACCATCAACTGTTAAAGTAGAGATTCTGAGGTAGCAGTGGAGTAGCATACAACTATACAAGGTGCTTCTGATTCCAACCTATATCAATAATGTTTTTCAATATTCCGATGCCAAATGGGTATATATTTTTGTAACAATAAATAATTCCTGTCACTTAGAAGTGATTGTAGATGTTTATTCCTTTAATTTGCGGATTTAAATGGCTGCTGAACTGCTTCAAAATTAGCATGCACACAAATGTTTGTAATCCTCAACAGAAAATGAGGTATTGAAAATTTTGTCTGTAAAGATGTGTGTTGGCTTTATGATTTTTCAGCTTCAACCTAGAAGCTCAACCTTCTTCTATAAAAGGTCTTCATATACTCGTAACATCAAAAAAAAAAAAATTGGAGAATGCTGGCTCCAAATTTTAGTGAAATATGCACTGTTTGAAAAACAATCATAATAAGGAAATATAATGTATCCTTAGCTTGGAAAGGCACATAGTTAGACAATATGTCAAAACTTGTTTACTGCAATTCTAGTAAATGACAATTTTTTATACAGTGCTACACTCTTTATGTGTCAAAAATGACTACTTTAGCTACATCTCTCTTTTCATGAATGACATTTTTTTTTCTATGGTGCTGTTGGTTGAGAACAAATATAATTGATAAATAATTACATGAAACTTGCTGGAGAAATTGAAAAACCAATATTTTAACACATATACTTGTCTGCTCCAGGATTTCCTTGGTCTTGTTGATAAGCTGTATTACCTCTCAGGAAATTATGATCTACAGCTTACTGTTGGTGATGCTGTGATGGTAAGTACTCCCTTCTCTCTTGAAATTATCTGACACTAGCTGCCATTCTAAATATATTCTTTTTTTGCAGGAGAATTGTTTCTTACGGGTTCTGGGACATCTTGAGCTAGACTTACCTGATGCTCCGGAGAAGGCAACCAAACCTCCTCTCCAACCTGTTGACCCTTACTCAAGATTTGGGCCTAAATCCGAAATTTCTCATATATTTAGGGCACCAGAGAAGCTTCCCCAGAAAGAGCTCTCCCTTGGATTTTTGGTTCTTACGCTGCTCCCACTTCTTGGTTTTGTAATAGGGGTGAGTATGATTTTTTTCTAGCTTAAAATGCATTTCATATAAGCATTCTAAAGAGATTTTCATGGTATCTTGTCATCTTCTCTAGAAAATCATTGTTACCAGGGAACTTGTTAAGACAAAACTTATAATGAGAGTTTTTTTTTCTTCAAGTTTGTTTTTCAAGTTCTCATCTGGTTTTCCTGATCTGTTTTATAGCTGACACGTTTGGGAACAAATTTTAAGAATTTCCCTTCCTCCTCACTTCCTGTCCTCTTTGCCATTCTATTCCATGCTGGCATTGCCGCTGTTCTTCTGCTGTATGTGCTTTTCTGGCTGAAGGTTAGTATAAGCGGCTCGCTACATATAATGTCCATCTTATTACTTTTTTAAGTTATCAGAAACAGAGGCATTCATCTGTACATCTTCCATATGCAGTTGGATTTGTTCACGACATTGAAGATACTCGGAGTCCTTGGTGTTTTCCTCATCTTCGTGGGCCATGGAATTCTTTCCCACATTGCCTCGGCATCAACCAAGTTGAAATCTTCGTAATCATTAGGTTTCATAGCTTTCTTCAACATCTCTCTTTTACCTATATTTTCGAAAGGCACATGGATCCAAGAGGGCAGCATCATTAATTCAAACTAGAAAATCTGTTGTGAGAGTAGCTCCCTAGCTGTTGGGATTTTTGACTTTGTTGGGGAATCTTTTTCTGGTTGTTAATTGGTTGCAATCAGTTTTTAGATCAGTATCAACCATGAAAACAGAAGAGAACATTAATTTAGCGTTTTTTCAGTTGTTTATTCCTGTCTTATTTTGCGAAAAATGCATCTTTTTCTATATAACTTGGTACGTGTAAATGAAAAGGTGGCATGGAGTTTTTTTTTCCTAGGTCCGGAGTACGTTGCCTGCTATTTGGTCTGTCATAAAAGTTTACCAGTGCAGGTTGGGTTAAACCTTCAAAGTTCCAACTACGCCACTTTCACTTGTATAAGTCAAATTAGTTGGAAATAATATCGTAATTATCAATTTAAAATTTTTAATAAGCTAATAGTTGATTAAAATAGTTATGAAATAAATGTTGATATTTGTTGAATAACATAGCATCGTGTGATTATATGCAAGTGAAGCCCTTGCAATCACATCAAAAGGTAATTGGGATTTGGGAGTCATTTATGTTTCTTTCTGCATTGCGTAATAAGCCATTAATTTGAGGCAGAAGATACAATCTAATGTTGTGAACTTTATGGTTAGTACAGAGTCATAGGTACATGTCAAATAGTAAACAGTTTTTTCATGTGCAACGACTGTACAATAATCAGGGTTTGAAACAGAGTTTCCATTTCTTTATTGAAGATTTATTTGAAAGGAAAGAAAATACTATACAATTAGGGTTTTTTCATGTTTCTTTTTTATAACTAATATTGGGTGGAATATACTATTTCCTGTTGTGGTTTGGAGTATTTGAAAGGAAAGAAATAATAGAACTTTCTGTAATATCTTTAACTCATGTAAGTATATCATATTAGAAATTATCTCTTTTATGTATGTTTGGATTGAAAATTTGGGTTCATGTTTAGAAAGAGAGGTTTTACTTCAATCTATAAATGATATGTAAAACTCTTGGAACATGGATCACTAATAAATTGGAACATCGATATATAATAATCTGGTGTCTCCTACTGTTAATATTCAAACTGAGCCTCTTGTCTCAATTCACAACTCAAATAAGGACCACTTAGTTTGATTACAACCTTTTTAATCAGATTATGTGGTATATTTTGATATGGTGTCGTAATGCTTTCTTTTTTGATCTGGTGTTAAAAAATATTTTTACTGTGGATATTTGTGATCCAGAAAGTAGTCAAGTTTTTTTTAGTTGTAGATACTCTTAGATTATTGTAATATCTGGAACTTTGTTTCTTTTGAATTCTTAGTGGTAGATACATAACTAGGCCTGTCAATTTCTGACACGACACGATAACACGACACGATATAATCGTATTTGGGTTTAGCCTTATCGTGTCTCGTGTACTTATCGTGTCTAATAATTAGACACGATTATTAAATGGGTCGTTTTCGTGTTTAAGGTAAAAAATCCGATAAGTACACGATTAGTACACGTTAACTAATCATGTACATAGTACACGACTACCTGTTTAGTATACGTTAAATACATGTTATTATATTAATATTTATTTATCATTATTTACGTTAAACGTGTACTAAATGTGTATTCGTGTACTAAACGTATATTCGTGTAACGTGTAATATGTGTGTAATCGTGTAACCGTGTAATAAACGTGTAAACATGTACTCGTGTCAATCGGATCGTTATCGTGTCAAAACAACACGATTCACTTAAACGTGTACTTAACGGG
>JAMKQA010012408.1:0-11735 GCA_024699735.1 Posidonia australis
TCCAACCGGACTCCAAATTGGTCCCAGATTACAACCAGATGCACAGAAAACAACCCACAACCACACACAACCAAGAAACAACAGATTATCCATTAATAAACCATTAAGCACAAAATCACCAATAATACATGGCTTATTAAATACAATGGATAATCGGGCCCAGATGTTATAGATAATGACAGAAGCATATCTTTTACCCCCTAGACTTAGTGTTCTACTTGGTCCAAATAAATCCATATGAATTAATTCAAGTGGTTTGGAAGTAGAAACAATGTCTTTACTTTTGAATGATGATTTAGTTTGTTTTCCGAACTGACAGCATCATGTAATTTATCCTTTTTAAAATCGATTTTTGGTAGTCCTACCACTAGATCACTTTTTGATAATTTAGAAAGTTGTCCCATATTGGCATGGCCCAGTATTTTATGCCATAACTAGTGATATAATTTGAAGATGCAAGGCAAGATAGAGTCATATCAGGTTTATGTGAGAATTTTATTTTATACACATTATTTTTCCTTTTTCCAATGAATATGATTTCATTAGTTTCAGTATCTATTATAGTGCATTCATATTTATCAAATATTACTTTATAGCCTACATCACATAACTGGCTTATGCTTATCAAATTATGTTTAAGACCATCTACAAGTAATACATTTTCAATAGAGGGATTATGAGAGTTACTGACATTTCTTATCTCCACTATTCTTCCCTTAGCATTATCACCAAAAGTGACTGCTCCGTCTTCTTTAGTGCACAATGTACTCAAGAGACTATGATCTCCGGTCATGTGGCGGGAGCATCCACTATCTAAGATCCACTTGGTGTTCATGGTTTTCCTGCATCATAAGATGCAAGTAAGTTTTTAGGTACCCACATCATTTTCGATTTCTGTAATCTATCATTCATTTTAGTTTGATTGTTCCTAACTTGTTTTCTTACAACAAATATGTATTTTTCATTGGTAGTTGCTCTAATGAATCCATTTTCATATGAGATGTTGTTAAGTTTTGTGTACCCTATTCTATGTTTGTTCAATGGGTGTCTTAGACTTGAGAGGATTTTATCTAAGTTTTCTTTTCCTTTTGTAAATTTTGTTACAGTGTTGAGTAGGTCATTATTGTTGATTTTTAAGGTGGTAATATCCTTTTCTAGGTTCTTTATGTTATACTTCATATGCTTAACTTCTTGTTTAAGTTCAATATATTTTTGATTTAATTCATCATTTTCATCAAGTAGGATTTTGCCTTCACTAATTAATTTTTCATTTTTAGAAGTAAGATTTTCTATGTTTTGGTTTTGATTTTTGTGTATGGTTTTTAGGTTCTTATATTTTTCATATAATTCATTAATTGCTTCTAAAAGTTCTTCCATGTTGATGTCTTCTGTAGACACCTCGATTTTGAGGTGACTCATAGATAAGCTTTGCAGATGTTGCTTTGGATGTGGCAAACCTAATCCCATTAGCCAAACCAACCCCAAACTTACAAAAGGCCCATAGCCTAATTAGAAATCCAGACAGGTAGGGGAGAGCACCAAGGTAGAGCACCAATGTAGAGCATTTAGCTTGCTCACCAAGACGGAGCACAGAAGTGGCGCATCTAGCTGGAGCACCAGACTGGCACACCTACATGGCGCACCTACCTGGCGCACCAAACTGGCGCGCAGCCACTTCTTAGGCTACTGGCTGTTGGCTTTCCACCTCCTATGGCTGTAACCTCTACCGACGAATATGCCATGGAATCTTCCCAGGCTCTTCGTTTACAAGGCTGCTTGTATTCTCTAGGAGTTACCTTTGAGAAATTCTTATATAAGGACATCCATAGGCAACTATTTGAGCCCCTTCCCTTGATGATCTAACCTGAAGAGCTGATCTTATCATCTTAAGAAGATCTAGTGCGAGCTATCTGCTATTTTCTGCAATCTACTCTCTTTTCTCTCAAGCACTCCCTTATATTTTGGAACATTGCCAGCCCCTCCAAAGCAACAAGGATCCCATTATCTTTGATATCTCAAGAAGGAACACCTTGGGAGGTAGGTCCTCGCTTTCCCTTCTTCTTTAATTTTAGTTCTTGCACTAAGATAAAGCATGCCTTGAACTTAATATATAATTTGTTTTTTGCTATTTATATAAGAGATTTTTATGATAAAATGTTGATTTCATATACAAGATGTTTTGCATGTAGGATCCATATGCTAAAAATCTGCATCATGTAATTCCTATTTCTTTATACTGCGATCCATGATCCATGCACATGTATGCTAAGATATGCAATAGAGATGTTCTTGACGTATTCATCACTTGCATATGGGCTGTCAAGTTTATCTTCTCACACATGTTCTTCAAGATTTCGTATAAGCATTTCTGCCATAAACACATGATTTATTTTGCTTTTTAATCGAATAAAAGGAAAAGGTTTTCTGTTCATTTTCATCTCATCATATTTGTGTTCATCATTTGCATAACTGGCTTAATAAAAAAGAAATCACCAGTCTCTGGATCTGAACCAGAATTCTGAATCAGACTGCAGTCTGATTCAGATTCTCTGGGGAGCACCATTCTGGAGCACCTATATGGCGCACCCGAGTGGCGCACCAAATCAGAGCACCACTCTGGCGCACCATTCTAGTGCACCAGACTGGTCAGAGAATAGATCACCCTATTTTGCATCCCCATCTGCATGTTTTCCCGAATAGTTTTGAGTCTGATTCTTTCAGTGGCGATCCTTGGTATTTCATGATTGTGCATACATGGTTTCAGCTTCAAATGATGTTGTTCTTCAGTCATTTTACCCGTTGGATATTCAGTCCATGGTTCAACATCTGGTAGGCTGATTGCACTTTGCTCCTCTATGGATATTCTATGCATCAGCCCATGATCCTGTGACATGGTTGAACCTTGTTTTCATTCAGCATGAGTAAGAGGTGGCCTTGTGTGAGGCTATTAGCCTTTGAGCGCAAGATCCATAAATCTTCTCACACTTGCATTTCTTTCATTTTTAAAGGATATTTTCCATTTTACAAAGACTTGACCTTGCGTAACTTTCTGGAATGCATTTATATGACATTGCACTGCATGGCTTTCTGGTATTTTCCTTGGCACATCTTTCCAACCCACACAGGAGCACAGAGGTGGCGCAACAGATTGGAGCACCAATCTGGCACACCAAACAGGCACATCAGCTTGTTTTTTTCAGTAGCACACATCAGTTTTCGCATAGTTTTTAGCATGGTTTCTTGTCTTGATTTACCTCTGCATTCTTCTGGTTTTCTTCCTTGATGCACCAGGAAGACCCAACTCAGTTTTCAAACCTTTTATGCATGTTAGATCATACATTGCATGTAGTAAAGCCAGGATGAAAAATCGCTTAGCATGACATGGCATATCGCCCTCGGGCGTACAGTAGAGGCTGAAAAGCCAACATTTCATAAGCAGATGAGAAACCTATAAAAAGATTGATTTATCGGGCGCATGAGGGTGCCTAACACCTTCCTTGTGCGTAACAGGGATCCTTACCCATTTTCTGGTTTGAGACCTTCTTTTCCATTGGCTTATTTGCATGATTTATATGGTTTTCCTCGTCTTCCATTTTAATAGACTAGGTGGCGACTCCTGCATTTTTATTTTATTTTTGCCATGACTTTGCCGATCCTCGCGCATTTGGCCTTTCGCGCCAAGTCTGAGGCTGTCGTCGGCATGGTTACATCTTCCAAGTCAACTAAAGAGCTAGCTTGTGCCATGAAACACATGTTGGCTTTTTCATTTTCAGAAGTGGAGTCCTCATCAGAAGATGAATCACTCTCATCCTAAGTGGCTTGGAGAGCTTTCTTCTTGAAGGGTTTTTCATTCCTTTTATTAATTTTCATTTTTAGAAGTGGACAATCTCGTTTGATATGTCTTGGTTTATTACATTTAAAGCATAGTTGAGGATCATCCTTATTTTTATCTTTATATTTATTTGGTTTCTTCTGAAATCTTCCTCTCTTAATGAATTTCTTAAATTTTCTTGTTAAGAGGGCTATTTCATCATCATCCTATTTGGATTCTTCTGAATTAGAGGTAACTTTTAGAGCAATATTTTTCTTTTTAGAGTTTTCAATTTCTTGTTTGTCTTTTTCTTTTTCTTCTAGTTGGACTTCATAAGAGGTTAGGTTACCTATTAGATTTTCTATGGAATAGGTAGATAGTTCCTTAGCTTCTTCTATAGTTGTGGTCTTCTTTTCCCATTCGGGGGTGAGAGACCAAAGAATTTTTCTTACTAAGTCACTTTGAGAATAATTTTTACTAAGGGATTGATGGTTATTTGTAATTTCATTAAATCTTGTGAACATTTCATTTATGGGTTCATTGTCTTTCATTTTAAATAGTTCAAATTTGTGTACTAGCACATTTATTTTAGTTTCCTTGACTTGGTTGGTTCCTTCATGAGTAACCTCTAAAATATGCCATGCTTCATGTGAATTCTTACAATTTGAGATCCTATTAAATTGTTCCTTACTAACAGCACAAAATAAAATATTCAACCCTTTAGCATCTAATTGTGCAAGGTGTTTTCTTCATTACTCCATTCTTTAAAAGATGTGGAGCTCAAATTAAACCCATTGATTACTACATCCCATAATTTGAAGTTTATGGATTTTAAATAAATAATCATTCTACATTTCCAATAACTATAATTTATTCCATCAAAGAATGGTAGTCTATTAATGCTTTGTCCATCTACAATATTATTGTTAAAAGATAACGCAACCATGTATTCTAGTAGATGATTAATCTAATTCTAGAAAACCTTGCTCTGATACCAATTGTAGGATCGAGTGGCTTCTCTAGAGGGGTGTGAATAGAGAATTTTAATTTTCTAATATAAAATTATCCAATTTTAGATGTAATATTGACAAAATGAAGTATGTAGCAAGAAGTTATATCAATATCATACAAGATTGAAAATTATACTACACATGCACATGAAAGAGATAAGAGACAATGAAGATACACATTATTTATAGTGGTTCGGCCAAACCCCAGCCTAGTCCACTCCTCAAAACCCTCTTGAGATTTTCCCTTTATATGAAAAAGATGCAACACTTACTAGTGTTTGCAATCCCACCAAGACTATCCTAGCTCTTTCCACTTCTCGATCCCCAAGAAGTTAGAGCCTCCCTTGTAGCTTTACAATCGAAAACTTCTCACTCACAGAGCTCTTTTACACTTGAAGTACACTCTTGCTTGTGAGGAGAATAATAACAAAATTTGAACAGGGAATATGAATAAGTACAAGTATCTCAGAGAATTGTATCTTAACAAGACACATCGAAGCCCTATTTATAGCCGAGGAACCGTCAAGAGCATGTGTCTAATGGCTAGAAAACGGTCAAAAAACGGCTATCTGATAGGTATACCGTTTTGATCATTGGTATGCCAAACCTGTCTTCAACCAACAATTCTCGGGCAATTCGGTATGCCAAATTTTCCTGAAACGGTATACCGTTCCAACCCGGTATGCCATTTTTTCTTCAGTTTTGCAATCACAGTATTTTTCGGAACTCCGTTGTATGTGCCAAATGTTCCTACTTTGGTGTGCCGTTTTTCTTCGGTATGCCGTTTTTCTTTGGTATGCCATTTTTGGATTCTTCATCTTTAGTTTCGGAGTGCCGTTTTGTATGCCGATTTTTACTGTATCGGTATACCATTTTTCCTTCGGTATGTCGATTTTGATACTTTCTTAAATTTACAACAAGATCTAAGTATTACAAAACTCCATATACATTTCCAATATATCATACAGTTTACATGACCTATAACTTTGACTAACTATGTCATTTACAAAATGATTTCTTCTTTCATGAAAATATATAAAAATTCATTAGTCCAGATATAATCATCAAAACAAAATATATTTCTAACAGGTTGGTGGAGAGATATAGCAACAGAGGTCGTCTTGGTGTGGGTGGAACCAAGACGGGAGGTTTTGTAAGGAGCTACTTGATTTTGTCGAATGCAACTTGACATTCCTCATTCCAGTGGATCTGTGCATTCTTTCTTAATAGCTTGAAGATAAGCTCACAGATGGGAGTAAGCTGCGCAATGAACTGGCTGATATATTGTAATCGACCCAATAAGCTCCGAACCTCCTTTTGAGATGTAAAGGAAGGCATATCCATGATGGCTCTTGCTTTGCAAGGGTTGACCTCGAATCCTCTTTGAGTGATGATGTATTCCAGAAGCTTGTCAGATGACACTCGGAATATGCATTTGTTGGGGTTAAGATGGAGATTGTACTTTTTGAGGTGATTGAATAGCTTTCTCAAACAGACTAGGTGTTCTTCAAGCTCTTTGGACTTGGCAATCATATTGTCTATATAGACCTCTAATTCCTGATGCATGAGGTCATGGAAAAGTGTAGTCATTGCCCTCTAGTAAGTGGCACCAGCATTCTTGAGCCCAAATGACATCACATGATAGCAGAAAACTCTCTAGGGGGTGATAAAGGATGTCTTCTCCATATCCTCCTTGGCCATCTTGATCTGGTTGTACCCCAAGAAACCGTCCATAAACGATAACATTTTGTGTCCGGCTGTGTTGTCCACCAAGACATTTATGTGAGGAAGTGGGAAATCATCTTTGGGGCTTGCCATTCTGGGTACAACATCACCTTGAAGAAGTTCACCTTGTGCTGCTTCATGATTTCCTCCTTGAGCTTCAAGATCCATTGAGGTCGCCATCTCTCGAGTATTTGCTTGACGAGCCTCTCATTAGGCTTCAATCGTAATGTGTGCACCACCACTTAGACATCCAAGCCGACCATGTCGTCGTAACTCCAGGCAAAGACATCTGTGTATTCTTTCAGAAATGCTATGAAATCTGCCCTAGCCTATAGTGATAGCTTAGCACTAATGAGTACCTCCTTGACATCTTCTGTTGTGCCGATGTTCACCCATTCAGTTTCTTCCTCGACATGCATATTCGGCCCCTCTGGATCATTGTCGTAGGGCTGGAATTCGAGGGCCTCACTGTCTTCATCCATGTCATCATACTCTTCCTCATAAGTGCTGAGCTCTGATATGATTTCCTCTTTGAAGGTTGGGTCGGTGACATCAAAGGAGAAGATGTGCTCTGATTTCTGCCCTTGATGGTTCTTCATGATGGTCGCACTGACTTTGGTGTTATTGTATCTACACTATGTGACCTCTGGCTCTTTAACAGTGGAGTCTGCTGATTGGCCGGGTTGCTCTATTTCCTTGGCTCCTGATGCTATTTTTTGATATTTTAGGATTTCTGATTTTTTTTGGGTTTTCTGGATTTTTTGATTTTTTTTGTATTTTCTGTAGTATGTACAAGTGGTGTTATTGACTGGCGATTGTCCTGCTGTTGACTGATAGGAGTGATGATGGTTGGCTTCCCTCTTGAGCTTAACTCAGGGTCTTTTTTTTTGACCCTCACCTTGCTTATGGTGAGGCTTCAGCTGCATATATCATCCAGACCCGCCTCTCTGCTCCAAAGAGATTAACTCTAATGGTCTAGTGGGTTCTGGTTGTGACTCAACCAAGACAATGATGGATGAGTGGTCCGGCTACTGGTGGAGGGTTGCTAGCTTTGATTCTAAGGCTCTAGCCTTTCCTTTCCTAAACCTTTGATACTTGGCTGCGTCCTCGACCCACACTGACAACTATTCTTGAAACAACAACTCTAGGTCACTCACTTGATCACATGACTGACTTACTCTACTGGCTGTCTCATCTTCTACCGCGGTGCAATCAGAATACTGGACAACACTTTTTTTTGCCACTACCTTGTCTAAACTATGGACCTCTGCTGATTGGATCTAAGACCACTATAAGCAATGCCCAAGACTGACTGACTGCACTGACAGATCTACTGATGCCACTACTTGTAGGACTATCACTATGGGGCTCACTGTTGGGGCAGTGGCTGATGCTGTTAATGTGGTTGCCAGCGGTTGAGGCTGTGGCTGCACCATCTGGCGTTGGCTCCTCTCTGCAGTGAGCTTTGATTGGGATCGAGTATCCCTGCACTTACAAAGTTGGTGAGGTCCGATGGAATAGAAATCTTCTTGTACCTCCTGGTGCGCGAATATCCGTCTTTGTGTGGCTGCCACTCATATTCTAGTCCCTCGAACTCTCACCTTTCCTTCTTCTGGATGGGCTCAAAGATTCTCTGGCCGTGTCGCCCGAGTAGTGTTCCTTTCTTGTATCCCCATTTGCGACACATGTTTTTGATCATCCAAAGGGGATTGCCATGAACGGTCATGTAATTGACATGCTCGAGAGCTAGAATGTAATTGATAGATTCGAAGCGATTGACCTGGAACATGACATCGGACGGCTTCGGGTCGAAATGGACGGTCTGGAGGGAGACAGCGAAGACCGACTTGACCTTTTCTTTGTCAAGATCTTCGGCCATGATAACAACTACGTCGTTGCCTTAGTGGAACTTAACCATACGATGGAGAGTCAAGGGGATCACCTGATGCTTGTGCAACCAAGGGCACCCAAGTAAGAGATTGAAAGAGGGCTCCAGATACACAATATAGAATTCGACATTGAAGACTACAGGCCTTATGGTGAGAGGAATAACCAACATCCCTAGTACATCGTGATGCGTGTTATCGAATGCCGTCATTCCCTTTGTAGCTAGTATGATATCCTCGACTTTGAATCCGATTTTATTTGCTGTGCGCAAAGGGCAGACGTTTAAGACCGCACCATTATCAACCAAGGTGAGGGGAATTCTGAAACTTTGATATTACGCTGTAATGAACTGGGGCTGGTTATGATTGAATCTTGTCGGAGGCAATTCCTCGCTGGAGAAAGAAATGATATGAGGCTCTGCAATTATGCCCACCATATTCTCAAGAGCGGACGATTCTATGGTGGGTGAGGCATGAGCAGCCTAAAAGACCTTGAGGAAGGCCTCTTGATGTTTCAAAGAAGTATGGATGATATCCAAAATGGAGATGTCAGCCTTAACCTTCTTCAGTTGAGATGTGATGTTGGCAAAGGGCTGCTCCTGCTTGGTCGAAGAGGTAGGGACTGAACCAAAGACCATCCTAGAAGGTTGAGGGGCTGGCTGACGAGGGGCTGATGCTGAACAATCCAGCTAGGCCACTGGCGCTGGTGTCCTATACACCCTCCCTAACCTGGTGACTTCTGTGCACATCTCTATGACATAATCATAGGGTACAAGGTGAGTGTCCCTCGTTAGGTAGACAACAAGAGGGGTACGTGCTACCAGTTCCAGCGAGGCCGACATCGAGCTGACTGAAAGGCGGTCGGGCTGGAGAAGATGTTGAATAGAAGATTGGACAAGAGGTTGGACAGGAGATGGGACAGGATGTTGGGCAAGAGGTTGGAAAGGAGATTGGACAGGATATTGGACAAGATGTTGGACAGGAGAAGTAGGCATGGGTCGGGCGAGTAGGTGAATGGGTGACCCAGAGTGCACGGTCAACGGTGCGACGATACGCTTTGCCCTCGTGGTCAGCCATATCATGTGGACTACTGACTTAGAACCGGCACGACTCAAATGATAAAGATGAGTAGGGAAGGGCTCATCAACAGTATGGATTAGATCAGAAGTGTCTACTACAGACGTCGTAGACCCAGAAGAAGAAAGAAAATGGATTCCTGAGGCGTTGGCACCTACTGAGTTATTATGTGTAGGCATGGGCTAGTTGACAATGTTGGGGTAGGTTGGTGGTGCTTGTGCAGGTGGAGGTGGTGGTGCAGGTGTAGTGTGTGCCTCCTGGGCGGGTGACCCTACGTATGCGGCGACAGGCTTGGGAGGATCCCGCCTCTTAGGGTAATTGGTGCTAGTGCCGTTACGAGTGCTGCTGCTCGCATGGTGATCCGAGCACGTGGCTTGTTTGGCGAAAGTGGCGAGTGCAGGAAAGCTGCCACTGCGGTGGGAGCTCTCTACATGCACACCTACCCGAATCAAAGATGGGAAGGTGGTGACAAGTTGAATGCTTAGTAGAGCCCCAACATCTGGCTGCACACCTCGAATAATGATCTTGATAGACTCCTCGTCGGAGGGTCTATCTCTCACTTGTGATGCAAGGGTGCACCAACGGCTGATGTACTCCCCAAACGGCTCATGGGGATTCTGTCTTGTGGCGACAAGATCCTCCCTCTTTAGGACCAAGTCGAGGTTAAACGCATATTGATCCAGGAAAGCCTGCGGGAGGTCATTCCAAGGCTTGATTGAGCCTATGTTAAGCGACGTAAACCACTTGAGGACTGAACCGGTGAGACTCTTTTGGAAGAGGCGGATGAGAAACCTCTCGTCAGCCCAGAGCTGAGCGACATCTCCGTAATATGCCCTAAGATGTGAAATGGGGCAACCCTTACTGTTGTACTTCTCGAAATCTGAGATTTGGAAATGCAGTGGGAGTGTCGCCTTTGGGGAAAAAAAAGGTCCCGGAATCCGTAGGGTTGGCGGTAGCCTCCTCGCACTTGTCGAAGTGCTCTCTCTAGGTCACCCATTCTGGTGTGGAGGGTATCCGGAGCTGCTGCCGATGAGGGTGATGCAGCAGGACGAAAGGCCACATATGCTGTGTGGGTCGCACCTAAGTGCTCCTCCGGGTCCATCATCATGCCACCTAGTGCCACAGCATGATGTCCAGCATATCCGTGCAGAAGTGCTGGGTGTGATTGTGGAAGGGAAGGTGCCTGAACCTGATGGTGTGTGAGAGGAGGATGAGTAGCGAGTTGTGTGGCAGTGGGTGTTGAGTGTGGGAGTAATAGCTACTACAGCAGTACGAGGCCCGGCTGCAGGCTTGCTAGATGTTGTACTCTAGCCAACCCGAGGGGCTGGCCACCAGATGTTGGAGTAAAATGCTATGCAGTGAGGTGGTGTGTCTGAGGCGGTGGTGTCACACCTAATGTGGGTGCAGTGAGGAGCTGGGGTGAGGGCTGAGGTGGTGGTGCCGATGCCTGGAACACCGGAGTAGGCTGCCGGGGAGCCTCAGGAACATTAGGGTCTATGGTAGACTAAATAGCAAAGGCCATGCCCTCGATCTACTGGACGAGGACAAACAGATATTCTACCTGTGTAGTTGGAGATCCCTCAGGGACGGTGAGGGATGGCATAGTCAAAGGTTCGGAGGTCAAAGATGAGACGGATATAGGTTGCCCTAAAGGCAAGGAACCTGTAAGGGATGTTGCCACAGCAGGCAGAGTACCAAAGGAGAGAGAACCTTGAGGAAGTGAGGCTGTCAGTGATACATCTGGAATCCAAGCAAGGGTCACTAAGATAGACTCAGTGCCTGGCTCCAGACTGGCCAAGGTCAGTGGATGTCCCACAAGGTAGGGGACAAAACCTCTGTGATGCACGAAGGAGACAAAATGCATAGCTGAAGACACAGTGTAGACACCCCGATTTTGAGATGACCCAGGAATGACTGTCCTTATGTTGCTTTGGATGTGATCAGCCCTTGAACCGAGCCCCAAACCCATTAGCCAGAGCCCCAATCAGAATTTTGTGAGGTGGGTGGGCGCACCAAGGTGGCTCACCAAGCAGGCGCCCAGCTCTGACTGCTGACCTTCCATCTTCCGGGCTATTACCCATGCAAACGAATGTGCCAACGAATATTCGAGGCTTTTTGTTTGCAAGACCCTTTGTTTCTCTTGTGTAACCCATCCCTGGATCCCTATAAATAGAGCTCCATAGCAGCCATTCCAAGGAGAACACTTTGGGAGAAAAACTCTAGTGC
>JAMKQA010012409.1:0-11752 GCA_024699735.1 Posidonia australis
CCATCCTCTGGTTAGCAAACATCCAGCCTTCCCATCTGCATCACATGCATTCATCCTTTTGTGGTTTTCCTCGTCTTTCCCTTAAAAGACTAGGTGGCGACTCCTTTTCTTTTTATCCTATCCTTGCGCCTTCACCATCCATTGGCATGGCTGTGATCCCTTTCCCGCCTCCCTCCGGGTCCGACGCGGTCACACAACCAAAACACATGTGAATGACATCAATGTCATCTAATACACGTTCACCAAAAATTAAGACCAGAAAACACTAAAAATCCACAGACAGAAAACACATAGTGCCGAAGCCAAATCAGAAGAAGCACTAGAGCCGTAAAACTCAATTATAGACGTCTAGAAATTCACTTTACAAACCATGCCTTTCAAATTGTAGTCAACATTTTCTTCCAAAATCTTATGCATATTTGAAAATCACTTTATGCATTTTCAAAAGTCAAACCACAATTGAATCTATCTCGAAAACCACAAAGACATACACACACAATGCGAAAACCCGTCAAGTCACCTTAGCCATAGGTGCCTAACCAGCCACAGGTAGTCAACGAGGCTCCAACCTGGACCTACTGCACTGTCGCGATAAACTACCCTATACAGGAGTCCAACCGCTCTACCTGCAGCCTGAATTTTTTCACATATCACACAACAGAAGGTGTGTCCTACCAATGCCTCTTGGTGTCCGAACACTCGAGAAATCGAACTCTAGACCCGACTAATACTGACACTAAGGCTAATCCGGATCTTCCCACTCCCGAGTCCTGTAATACCATAGCGATAGCCACGAGGACTCTATCATTGGACTCAAACTCGACAACCTCGACTTTAGACTTGTACCTGACTTCTTAGAGGTATCAACACCCCCACTACTGCTATGATCCTACGGCTACATGGTTCTTACCAAAATTACGGAAAATATTTTCAAAACATATGTATTCTTTTCCAAAAACCTTTTCTAAAACATTTTTCACCACAAATCATCTACGGAATCAAAACTACAATTTAAACTAAAAGAACCATCAAAAACACATGCCACAACCACCACCGGAGGGTTTGAATTTACCCAAAACACGATGGTGAACCGTGGGACCAATCTGCGAGGTTGGCCTGCAGTAGCAATTCGTGGCAGGAAAATTTACAGTCAGGCCACGAACCAAGAAACAGGCGATCCAAAAATTGCCCTCCTTGGAAACTTGAATCGGTCTCAACATAGGCACCCTAAAACCACACAAATACATGGAATCGAAGAGCTCTATGTTTTTTACCATTTGGAATAAAAATCACTGGAAAGCGATTTATATAACTTGATATATAAAAATCCAAAGCTAACAAACTCACTGAAAACCATTGTAGCAAATTCACACAAAAATCATTGAAAGTCCACTGATAGTTCATCCAAAAATTCAAAGATATCTACCATACATCAAGGACAATCTAAACTACATATTTATCACTAATTGAAGCATAATCAGAACAGAAAAAGGGAGATGGGACGTGTACGAAACGTTGCCAACGAATCTTTTCTCCTTCTTCAGTGGCCCTCTCTCTTTTCTCCTTCTCTGGCTCTTCCTCTCCTTTGGTTTCTCTTTTCTCTCCCTCTCGTTCTCTAATTTCCCCTTGATGCTAGCCCTCTTCTTTTATCTCCACCCATCACCGACAACCACTTGAAGATATGAGCTAACCGATGGCAAGGCATGGTCAGAGGGTGGCATGTGACAGGGTATGGCATGTACAGTAAAGGGTAGCGTTCCATTATGCGTCACTATGCTTCCTTGGCATTTCTCCCGACTTAAGGTCCCACACACATACATGGTTCACAAAATACCAAAATACCATAGAGTATAGGAAACCAAAGAAAAACTTATGCACAACAAGGAGAATTAAACACAAGACAGCCATGATTACCAATAAACATTCATACAACCATAGGTAATCAAGTTCCGATTTATCAAGATTATATACAAATAGGTATCAAATCTCACTACACAATTTACATCATTCTAGATTTCGAAACTAGTCAAAACACGGTATCAGTCTGCGGTACCAATCCACAGAATCATTCCATGGATCCAATCCACAGTTGGACCAAACAAATTAGAGACACTACATCTTACTCCCTTAAAAGAATTCACTTCTGGTAGAACAAATGGGGGTACCATGACTGAATATCTACTTCATGCTCCTAGGTAGTCTCTTCTGTATCATGATGCTACTACTAAAGTAGCATGAGAAGAATCACTTTATTCTTGAAGGCCTATTCCTTTTAGTCAAGTATCTGAATAACATCCTCCCCCATAGATAGGTCCTCTTGCAACTCTTCTAACTGCACTAGTATCACTTGGAATGCGTCCACCAAGCACATTCCCAGTATAGAAACATGAAACATGCTATGCACACTTGAAAGTTCCGGAGATAAATCCAACTTATGCGCTACTTCACCGACCCTTTTGAAAATCATATAGAGTCTGATGTAATGAGGACTCAGCTTTTCCTGCTTTCCAAACCTCGCCACCCCTTTAGTTGGTGATGCTTTTAAGAAAATGAAATCTCCTATTTTGAATTCCAAAGGTCTCTACCTCCTGTCAGCATAGTTCTTCTATCTACTTTGTGTAGCTACCAACTTATTCTTGATTAACTCCACTTTGTTTGTATACTGCTACACAATCGCTAGGCCCAAAAGCTGACGTTCGCCTACCTTGCTCCAACAAGTGGGTGTTCTACATGGTTTACCATATAGAGTTTCATATAGTACCATCCCAACACTGGAGTGGTAACTGTTGTTGTAGGCAAACTCGATTAGTGGTAAATGTTCTTCCGAGTTTCCTCCAAAATCCAAGGCCATGGCCCTCAACATGTCCTCTAATATTTGGATAGTCCTTTCAGTCTAACCGTTTGTTTGAAGATGGAAGGCAGTGTTGAATTTCAACATGGTGCCAAATGCTTCCTACAACGCTCCTAGAACCTCGATGTAAACCGTGTGTCTCTGACAAACACAATCAACATCGAAACACCATGCAGTCAAACTATCTCAGACACATACAACTCTACCAACTATAACAATGGAAGATTTACCTACATGGATAAGAAGTGTGTTGACTTGGTGAGTCGTCCATAATTATCCAAACTATATCATTCTTTCTCCTGGTTTTGGGTAACTCTATCATGAAGTCCATCGATACGTGCTTTCATTTTCAAACTGGAATAGAAAAAGGTTGTAGAGTCCCTTTAAGCTTTTGATGCTCAATCTTGACTATTTAGTAGGTTGCACACTTTGTCACATACTCAACAATTTCTCTCTTCATCCTAGGCCACCAGAAGTTCCTTTTTAAATTTTTGTACATTTTGGTGCTTCCTAGATGAATTGTGTATTTGGACTAGTGAGCTTCATCTAATAATCTTTGCTTCACCTCTTCCACCTGAGGCACGTACAAGCGCAAATCATACCTCAACCCTCCATCTATACCAACTAAGAAGTAAGGCACCTCCCCTATCTCTATCTTCTTCCATATTTCATGTACAAAAGAGTCCAACTGCTGAGCAACTACAATAGCTTCCAATAGTCTCGAGCGAACAGACAAGTTTGCCATCCAAGCTCCAATAGGTCGCTGAGACTGCCTCCGAGGTTTGCACTCAACTAACCCTTCCAGTAGATGCTATTCCTTAATCATCAAGCTGACCACAACATAAGTGCGTCTACTCAATGCCTCCGGGACCACATTGGCTTTCCTTAGGTGGTAGGATAAACTTAAATCATAGTCCTTGAGATATTCTACCCATCTTCTCTATCTTAGGTTCAGGTATTTCTACGTAAAATTGTACTTCAAGCTTCGATGATGATAATATCTCCAAATCTTCAATGCAAAAACCACTATAGCGACTTTCAAGTCATGGGTGGGATAATTCTTTTCATGGTCTTTCAACTAATGGGAAGCATATGCCACTACCTTATCATGTTGCATTAAGACATATCCCAATCTAGTTCCACAAGCATCTTTGTACATTATGAAACCATAAGGCAAAGTCAAGACTAGATCTGTGACTAGATGAGCCTTTAACTCACTAAAATTTTCCTCACACTGCCAATTCCATACAAATGGAACTTCCTTCCGAGTTAGTCTAGTTAGAGGTGTTGCAATCTTTGAGAAATCCTAAATAAATATTCGATAATAACCTACTAATCCCAAAAACTTCTAATTTCTGACACATTCTTGGATCTGGCTTAACTATTCACTACTTCCACTTTGGCCAGGTCCACCTTAATACCTTCTTTTGAGATGATATGATTGAGAAATGTGACATCTTCCAACTAAATCTCACATTTAGAGAACTTCACATAGAGATGATACTGCCTCAACATCTCCAGCACAATCCTCAAATACATCTAGTGAATTTCTACGCCAGGAGTGTACACCAGCACGTCATCAACAAACATCACTACGAACTGATCCAGATAAAGCTTGAAGACTCTATTCATCAAGTCCATGAAAGTAGCCAGAGCATTCATCAATCCAAACAGTATGACCAAAAACTCATAATGATCATACCAAGTCCGAAAGGTCGTCTTGTGTACATCTGATTATCTGATCTGAAACTGGTAATAGCTTGACCTCAAGTTAATATTCAAAAGAACTGAAGCTCCTTGTAGTTGGTCAAACTGGTCATCTATCCTTAGCAATGGGTATTTATTCTTCACAGTGATCTAGTTTAGCATTTGATAATCTATACATAGCCGAAACGAACCATCCATCTTCTTGATGAATAATACAGGCGCATCCTAAAGTGATACACTAGGCTTGATAAACCCCTTGTTCAGTTGCTCTTGCAGCTGATTCCTAAGCTCCAACAATTTAGCAGGTGCCATTCTAAAAGGGGCCTTTGAAATAAGGTTTGATCCTAACACCAAATCAATCAGGAACTTTACTTCTCTGTGTGGCAATATACCAAGTAACTCTTCTAGAAAAACATCAGGGTATTTTCGAACAACTGGTATATCTTGTACCCTTAGAGTAGACGAGGAGGACACTGTCACATTAGCCAAATATCCCACACTACCACTTGCCAGAAAGTGATAAGCCTTTATTGTCGAGATTACCTTCTACAATTCTCCTAGTCTTACTCTTTGTACCATGCACGATCCTTGGCTTGGACATTCCACCAACACCCTCTTTTTTGTATAGTCAATCATTGCTAAATGTTGTGCTAATCAGTCCATGTCCAGTATTACATCATACTCTTGTATAACCATTATTATCAAACTGGCCATGAAGTTCTTGTCTCCCAACTTAACATCGACTGATTATAAAAATCTCCATGCTAGGTTGTGCTTCCCAACGGAGTCACCACATTAAGGTGAAAAGCTAACCTAGTTGGTCTTTCTCCAATTTCAACTGTGAATGACTCAGAGATAAAAGAGAATGAGCTCCCTGAGTCAAACAACACCGTGGTCATTCGGTTAGCCACCAGAAAAGAACCTAATAACAACACACATCATAACTACAAACCATCATTATTGAGTACAGTACTGGATACATAATTACATAGGGAGTGGAAATCCATAATACACAGCTCATCATCGATCCTTACCTTCTACAACTTCTTTTGAAAGGCTAGCATCAAGAGTAGATATTGTTTTTTTTTTTTAATCCAGGAACAAAGATTGTGAACACTCATCCTTTAGTTAGTTGACGGAGTGCATCTCCTACTGGCTTTGGAGGATCAGGACAACTTTGTTGAATGTGCCTAGCCTTCTCATAGTTGGAGCACACCACACCATCCTAGTTCCATTGTTGACGAGTACACTATGATGATATGTGCCCTATTTGTCCATAGACGAAACAAGATCATCCCTCCCATGAACCACTGTTCAAGTCGGTCTAACTATATTTAGTGTTGTCTTTCCTAGTAAAACTACGTCGTTCCTTAACAACTACATCAAAGCGTTCCTTCCTTTTCTTCCAGGAACTCATAGAACTAGACCTATCAAATAGATTGTGTCGTGTACCTATTGTGTCATGTATAAACTTGTATACTATACGTATATGCTAAACCCAAACACAATCCATTTAATTACCGTATACTTAATGTGACTGTGCCGACCCAGAGGAGGGGGACCACAGCCATGCCAAGATGGCCAAGGCACGAGGATAGGATAAGAGAAAAGAAGAGGGAGTTGCCACCTAGTCTTTTAAGGGAAAGACGAGGAAAACCACAAAAGGATGAATGCATAGGATACAGATGGGAAGGCTGGATGTCTGTTAACCAGAGGATGGGTAAGGATTCCTATTACGTACGAGGAAGGTATTAGGCACCCTCGTACGCCCGAGAAATTTGATCTTTCTAGTCCAAATGCTTGCTAAGGATTTAATGAATGTTTGCTAAACCTGGATTATGTTCTAATCATGCTAATATGAATGACATAACAAAACTAAATGCAAAGATCGAGATGCACGCTCATGAATTGGGGTAGGGGCAATTTGGTCATTTTCATGGCTGGATGTGATAAATGCATACACAGGGATAATGCATGGACCAAAATGTGTACGAAACATTTAGAAACTGTTATTTGCACGAAAACGTGAAAGAAAAAATGATAATGCGACATAAACGCCATAAAAGACAAACACAGGGGTTAAAGCGCAAAATTCACAGTAAGGGTGAAGACATGGACAAAATCTACACTATAGGCTTTCGTTCTAGCATTCAAGTGATTTGGTCCAAGATTAATGTGGCACTGAAAGGTGAAGATTGCACTTAGATAATTTCCTGGAAATCCAGGGTCTAAAGTACAAATTTCACGCTTATGTGCAAAAGTGGTTAAAATGTGAAACAAAACTCTGTTCATTGTGAAAACATGATTTTTAAGTGGAATTTATGATAAAATAAAAAAATTAAAAAAAGAAATGCAATAAGTAAAAAAATAAAAATAAAAATAACAAAAAAGATGCAAGAAATCGTTCCAAAGTTCTAAATGATGGGTTTAAAATTGATCTAAGGGCCTATATGTAAGTTTTTATGTACTCAGGAATGATTACTGTGAACCCAGGGACCTGTGTACAAAATTTCAGGGGCCTGAGAGTGATAAAAATGGAATTTTATGTGGACCAGTGCAATTGTGCAGTTTATTAGGGTTCTAGATGCAAAATTTATAGTGAAAGTTCATTTATAAATATCTAAAGGGTTTAATGCAAAGGGTCTGGACTTAAATGCAATAAATGTGAGTTTTAAAGATGATTAGAACATTTCTCAGATAACCTAAGGGTTCAGAATGCAAATTAACAGGAAAAAACCATTTAAGAATATTTCTGGGGGTTGAAATGCAAAAGTCTGGACTTAACAGTAAATAAAACATGGATGTAGGGACTTGACTGTGATAAAATGTGCATGATAAGATTAAAATAAAAATAACAAATAACTGGGACAACAGGTATGCAATTTTCACAAAAATAATAAAACAACAAAATAATATTTGAAATGACAGGGGCTAAAATATAAAATGCAGGACCTGAATGTAAACGAATCAAAACTCTGGGGACCTAGATGCAATAAACATACATGAATATGTAAGAATTAAAAAAAAGAAACTTTCAAGGGGAGAATGTGCAAAATCACAGTGAATAGGAAATGTATTTATTTAATCATAGGGTCTAAACTGTAAATATTCTGGACCTAAAAAAAATAAAAGAAGACCTAGTTGTAATAACTTAAGGACCTAAAACAAAATAACCTGAAACTAAGGGCCGGGACCTAAATCTAAAACCCTCGAAGATCAACAGAGGATCGCTGGCACTCTCCCTCCAGTGATCCCTCCGATGACGCACCCATGGCGACCTAGAAGCGGAGGGGGATGAACAGCGACTGAAAAGGCGCCGGGGAGCCCCAGTGATGGACCTTGGCGCGTTAGAAAGAACTGGGGTGGCACGGTGGCCTTCCCCCACCTCGCGCTCTGGCGAGGACCTCTTGTCGGTGCTGAAGGCGACAACAGCGCGGCGCAGCGACCCTCCGACGACTAGAGCGGCGCGGGGATACACGGCAGACCTTCGGAGTGGCGCGAGGAGCCCTTCGGTTGCTCCGACCAGGGCTGAGAAGGTCTCAGTCACTCTCCCCACCTCGCGCTCCAGCGAGGTGTTCCAGTGGATGACGGTGTGTCAGCAGCGGCGCTCTGACGATGGGCCAGGTAGGGCAGAGGTTGGGGAAGCATCCTGGAGGCGCGAGGAGGGTCCTGGAGGCGTCACGGATAGCTGGGATGGCCTAAGGATGCCCATCGATCCCCTTCGCCAGAGGTGGACGTGACAGAGGTTGGGGTGGCATTCTTGGCTCGGGGTCGATGGCGCGGCGACCAGGTGGGGAACGGAGCGACGTGGTGAAGCCCCTAGAGGTGTCAGTGTGCAACGCAGGTGGCTGGTGTAGCGCGGCGCCTCTTTGTCGACGGTCGACGATGGTGGCAGGGACAGTAGCAACGGCGAGGGCCTTCCCGGAGCGGAGCAGGTCCAGAGAGAAGAGGGGAGAAGGAGAGACTAGAGGAGAGGAGAGGGATCAGAGGAGAGGGGAGAAAGGAGAGGAGAGGCCCCTGAGGGGCCTCGTCGGAGGCCAAGCGGCCTGGGAATACCGTCGGTGGGTTGAACCCACCACCGGCGGGGAATCGACAGCGGCCTAGGAGGGGAGGAGTTCTCTCTGCCACTGTCTAGGAGGGACCTACACACTACTTATCTACCGTGGATGAAAGAAAAAAGATGGGGAAAGGGATTACCTGCCTCGGGCTGTCCTCTCCAGTGTGGGGGATCGACGACAGGCAGCTAGGGACGTCGACGGTGATGCTCTGGCTGGTCGCTCCGGGGTGCACAGGGGTAGGACCAGTGGCTCTGGCTCTGGGGTGCGAGGGGGAAGTCAGGTTCTGGTTGGTGGGTCGTAGGTCAGAAGGTCCCTCTCTTTGTCGGCGGTGGGGGGTGTTTTGAACTCCGGCGAGAGCTCCCTCCACCGTCGATCTCCTCCTCCTGGGGCCAGCACCGTTGGATCGAGCGCACCACCCTGGGGGCAAGTTCGAAGATCGCGGTGTCAAGGATTGAGCGCCGGAGAAGGTGGGATTGGACGCCGAAGATGGCGTCGGAGATCACGGGTCGCCGACGGTGAGCTCACCGGAATTATTTTTGGATTTTTTTATAAAGTTTTCTAGTTTAAGGATTTTTGGGCTTATTGGGCCTACGTAATGGGCTAGGGTTTGGTTTTTTTTTGTTTTTTTATTTTTTCCTTTTGTTTTGTGTTATGAAATTAAGTTTACCTTGATGAATTTTGATTTGATTTGGGGAATTTGAATTGATTTATTGTGTTTTAATATTTTAAGTTAATTAAGGTTTTATTTGATATTTTGGAATTTAATTAAATGATTTGTCCTGGTTTTAAATGGATTAAAGGGTTTTCTCTTGATTTTTGGTTTTGGATTTATTTGAATCAATTTCCAATTTTGATTTGGTTGGTTTAAATTTTAGATTTAATTAGATTAAACTTAGATTTCATTAGTCTTGATTTAATTAAGTATTTTACTTGATTTAATTAAGCATTTTATTTAGGTTTTCGATTTAGGGTTTTGTTTTCTTTTATTCTTGGAATTTTCATTGATTTTAGGGTTATAATTCTAAGTTTTTAATTAGAGTTTTTGTGATTTAAATGTGATTATTAATTTTGGATTTAGGGTTTTATTAATTGATTTAAGATTAGGTTTTGAGTTTTAATTAGAGTTTATTTATGGATTTTTTGGATTAATTAGGGTTTATGTTTATTTAGGGTTTTTGTGTTTATTTAGGGTTTTTGGATTAATTAGGGTTTTGAAATTTAGTAATTAGGATTTTTAATGGATTTCAACTTTAATTAGGATTTTTACTTATTTATTTGGATTTTTAAATGATTTAATTGGAATTAAGCCTGAATTAAGGTTTTTATCTTATTTAATGGATTTTAAATTCTTTTAATTCCTTTTCACTTAATTAGGGTTTTGAATTTGATTAATTAGGCCTTTTAATGGATTTAAATTTTAATTAGGGTTTTCACTTATTTGTTTGGATTTTTAAATGATTTAATTGGAATTAAGCCTGAATTAAGGTTTTTGTCTTATTTAATAGATTTTAAATTGTTTTAATTCTTTTTCACTTAATTAGGGTTTTGAATTTGATTAATTAGGCCTTTTATTGAACTTTAAGCTGATTTAAGTGGGTTTTAAATGGATTAGGGTTTTTATTAGATTTTTAAATGGATTTGATTAGATTTTATTTAATTAGGGCTTTTATTAGGGTTTTATGGGATTTTGGGTGGATTTTAATTGGATTTTGTGGTTTATGGGTTTTATTTGTTAAATTAGGGTTTTATTGGATTTTTAAGTGGATTTTGACTGGATTAAGCGGGCTTAGGTTGATTTGTTGGATTTCAGGTTTAACTAGGTTAGGTGGGCTAGTGTTGACCTAATTGGGCTTGTGTGGGCTAGGGTTTTGGTGGTTGCAACCAGAGTATCATCCGGAAGAGCCTGCTGCCAAGTGACTTCAAAATCGGGGTGTCTACACTTAATACTAAACCCAAACACGAATTGTCTGTTAGTGTGTATACACAACATGACTCGTTAAGTACACGTTTAAGTGAATCATGTCGTTTTGACACGATAACGACCCGATTGACATGAGTACACGTTTATTACACGGTTACATGTTTATTACACGATTACACGTTTAGTATACGTTTAACATTTACACATTTTGCACGTGTAAAAAAAATCAAAGGTAAATCAATAAATCATGAAACCAATCATTCAACAATATTTCACAAGTTCCATTGTTCCATGTGTTAATATCACAAGTCTACAACATATCATTAACATCCACTATTCAATATAATGAAAGTTATAATTTATGTACACAATTAGGTAACATGTAGTTATCGGGTTTTTTTACCTTAGACACGAAAATGACTAGTTTAATAATCATGTTTACTGGATAGACACGATACGTACACGAGGCACGATAAAGGTAAACCCAAACATGGTTATATTGTGTCGTGTTCGTATTGTGTTATCGTGTCGTGTTAGAAATCAATAAGTCTACCTAGAACTCCTAGATCTCGACATCCTTGAAGTGGACGGCCATGGGACATACATCTTCCCCTTCTCCCTAGGCTGGCTTTCCAAAAACAACTTGTGCTCATCCTCAAATCGGGTCGCTAGGTTCATTGCATCTACCAAGGTTCAGTATTAATAGCCTAAAACCTTTAGCTTGAGTCTTAGGTTCAACCCTTTCAAGATATCTCTTGGCTCTGCTCTATTCTGTATCAAATGGTTGAGCAAACTACTCTAGTTAGGTGAAGATTGCCTCGTACTTTGCCATTGTCTTACTACCCTACTTCAAGTTCCAGAACTCCCTATCCAATCTATCCTTCTCATGATCCGAGAAATACTTCTCATCAAAAACATTCCGAAAATCTTTCCAAGAGATCATTAGTAAATTAGAGTTCAAGAGCCTCAGGCAGCGCATGGCTCTCCACCACTGGTCAGTGTTGACCTCAAACTAGAAGGTTGCTAGCCAGACCCACTTCTCCTTTGGACACTCTATGCCTTCCAAAATCTTCTCTACCTTTAGCAACCAAGACTTACATTCTTTTAGCTTACCTCAACCATCGAAAGTTGGTGTGCTTAATCAGTGAAACTGCTTGAGCTTTGGATCTCCCTTAGTTCCATCCATGTTGCCTTTGCCAAGGAACTGGACAATCT
>JAMKQA010012411.1:0-27311 GCA_024699735.1 Posidonia australis
CCTAGAGCTTAAAATAAAGGATAAGTAAAAAGAGGAGCAAGGATCTTACCTTGCCCAAGATGTTTCTTCCTTGAAGGCTCAAGATAACACTTCCTTGTAGCTTTGGATGAGCTGAGATTGCTCTGGAATGTAAGGGTATCCTTCGGAAACGAGAGTGAGTTGCTGGCAGTAGATAGGTGACTTAACCAAGAGAGCTAAATGGTTGCCAATGAAGGTCTTTTTATAGAGTCTCACAAGGGTAACTCCAATGGGATGCAGACAGCCTCGCAAACAAAGAGCCTTGTGTAGATTCGCAAGGAATATCCGTTGGCGAGGGTTACAAGCATAGAAGATTGAAAGCCAGCAGCCAGCACCTTGACAAGTGGTTGTGCGCCAGCATGGTGCGCCATTGTGGTGCTCCAGCATGGTGTGCCACGGTGGTGCTCCAGCTTGGTGCGCCACCTCGGTGCTCCTGCTAGATGCTCCAATCTAGTGCTCCACCTTGGTACTCTCCACTAGCTGCCTGAATTGCTAATTGGGCCACGGGTTTGCTACAGGCTTGTGGTCGGTTTGTGCAAAAATGTCAAATAGGATTTGAAAGTGGTTGGGCTTACTGCATCCAAAGCAACATCTTCAAAGTGTTTATTTATGAGCCACTTCAATATCAGGGTGTCTACAGATGCCCCTCCCTGAGCGAGGTCGAGGTACGAACGGAACGGAGACCAATGCTCAGGGTTGACAAGATACCCCCATTTTGAGGCTGCGGAGGAGTGATGTTTGCTGTAGGCACTAGGTCACTTATCCGGTGGATGCACTGAAAGTCATGACTTGTTGCCAAATGCAAATGCAACATGCGTGCAACTACTGAGCTAAATGCTGGAAATGCGTGATGCCAATGCAAGATGCAAATGCAAGAGCCGATGCTTAAAAGTAAAATGCGAAGCTGATGCCAACATGAGAATGGATGCTTGTAAGGCGATGCAATGCTAAGGCTAATGCTGAAGTGATATGGCAAAAGCAAAAGAATCCCTGCATGGATGGAACCATCGGCGGGAACATGATAAGTTGTCGGACTCATCAACCGGATTATTGAGCTTATCAACCTGAGGAGGCAGGATATGACAAGTCAACCAAGCCTTGTCAACTCGATCGCTAGACAACGTGACGGTTGTCAGCCGAGTTGTTAGGGATACCAGCCCAAAGAAAAGGGGCATGATAAATATATTATTTGTCAAGCAAGAAAGAGGGCCCTGTTCGCATGGACCGAGGCAAACAAAGGGATTTCGCGCCTGCGAAAACCCAAAAGAGAAAGGAAAAAGGACCTTGACCGCCCGGTCAAAAGGTCAAACAGCTAGATTTCGCGTCCACGAAAATCCAAGGAGAAGGATATGAACTTGACAGCCTGGTCAAAAGGTCAACAGCTAGATTTCGCGCCCACGAAGATCCAAGGAAAAGGATAAGGACCTTGACCGCCCGATCAAAAGGTCAACAGTTGGATTTCGCACCCGTGAAAATCCAAGGAAAAGGATATGACCTTGATCACTCGGTCAAAAGGTCAACAACTGGATTTCGCATCCGCGAAGATCCAAGGAAAAGGATATAACCTTGACCGCCCGGTCAAAACGTCAACAGTTGGATTTTGCACCTGCAAAGATCCAAGGAAAAGGATATAACCTTGACTGCTTGATAAAAAGGTCAAGCAAAGGATCTCGCACCCGCGAAAATCCAAGCAAAGCAAAAGAAATGGCCCTGATTACCCGGTCAAAAGGTCGACTTTGACTGCCCAATCAAAAGCCAAGGAAAAGGATCTCGCGCCCGCGAAAATCCAAGAAGGAGGGGTAGAAGGATCTCATCCACCCGGAAGGAGAATCCGAAAAAACAAAAAGCAATAGTCCCTGGATTGTCCTCCAGGAAGGAAACTGGCTGCAATTGCGCTCAGGAGGGCAGAACTGTAAATGTGCTTACTGCTGGTGCTGTGGTACAGAAACTGGTGTTTTTTTTTGCTGAGATATAAGTGCAATATCCTCTGAAAGAACCTTGCTGAAGTTCTTGATCTATGGTGGCATTGTTGCGAGGTTGCAAAAAGTGAGGGCTTATTTGCAATTTTTCAAAACTTGAGGGCTTTATTGCAACATTTCTTTATATGACAGATTTCTACTGAACTATTGTTGAGCTATACATTTTGAAATATTGTTAGGTATCTGCAAATGTCTGCTTCATGGATGATTCTGCAAATTGGAGGAACTCAGGGGTTTTCTACAAATTTCTCCTCTAGCGAATGTTTTTGTAGACCATGTGCTGGCTTTTCTTTACACTTTATATTTTGCTCTAGAAGTATAAGCTGTGGAGTGCTAGGGGCTGAAATGCAACTTTCACTGCCATTTTGCATTTTGAACCTCGAACATTAAATTATTTACATGAGGGGGACCTACTGGATAACTGCCATAACTGCCAAGTCATATTCTATATTTCTTCTTGCTTCTTGGGATTGCAACTGAGCTTATGCTGTATGGCTCTTCTTCATTCCTTTGTTTATTTCCTTGATTCTTCCCTTTCTTTACTAACAAAAGCAAAAATCACTTATTTATTTTTTCTCTTCCTACTTATTTCTCCTCATTACTCGTGCCTCTTCTTCTTCCTCCTCAATTCCTCTCCTTCAACGAAACCCATCTCCTCTCTCTTTCTCATCTCTTCATTTATTCTCCTCCTCCTCTCAAGGCTACCACCCTTCTCCCCTCTAGGCACGCGGCGGGTGTTTGTGCTAGTGCGTCGGTTAGGCGCGGCGGTGAGGTGCGGTAGCAAGGCACGGCGGCTTGGTGTGGCGACTTTCTGCGCGGAGGAGGCTCAGCGGCAACATCGGCGGCGGCGATGGACCGGACCCTCCGGGATTGGTTGGAGATAGGATTGCCGGTGTAGGTACTTTGATCTCCCCTATTTGTGCATTTTACTCCATTTTCCCTTGCTTGGATGGCCAGTGGTTGGGCGGTGATAAGGATGGTGGAAGTGGGTTGGGCTCTAGCGGGCTGAGACGTGTGGGTAGGTATGCAGTGGGGTAGTCGACAATGGCCTCCAGCGGTCTGAGCCGTGCGGGGGTAGGCTGACCGTGATGTGGATCGACGGTTGGATTTTGGGTTGATGGCATGGTCGTCGGTGACACATTCCTGTGGGCTGTGGTCATGGAGGTGGAATGAGCTGTGGTGGTGGAACAGGCCGTGGGGTGGATAGGCAATGGAGTAGCTTGGTGGGAGGTCCGCGATTGGAGCCACACGGTGAGGGTGGTGAGCGTGGGTGTTGGCAAGGCTGGCTGAGGTGGTGGTGGTAAGGTTGGCTATTCTTGGGTAGAAATTTGTTGATGAGTCTAAACTGCTATCCATGCTATATATATTTTTGATTGAATGCTATTCTTGGCCCCTTGAGATTTTATTCCATCCCTGAACTGAGCATAAGTTGCTTGAGTCAATGTTTGCCACTTTGAATCAACTACTGATTGACCCATGCCTCAGCGAAATAGTAGCACATAAAGGCACATAATGGTTTACGTCCAGTCTTTCAAAACAACAGTCATATGTCCCACCTTATAAATACCAATAGCTAGAACATCGATAGTGCACCATAACAATAACTGCCATAACTCCTATATTTTCACGTAACCACTTGCTTTTTTTCTTAATGTTAGTCTTTTTTTCTCTTTTTTACAATACTTAGTTGTAACTGCATGCCCACTTTATTCAAATTTCTGACAATGTGCTTTACTTGAAATGCTGTGCCTTTTATCCTGCCAATGACTGTAATGCCACACCTGATTTCGAGACTTGGGCTCTGTTGTGCCAGAATATTCCACATTTACCATGCTCGATCACTTCCATCATTTAACTCTTGGTTTGGCCTTTGCCTTCTTGCAGGATGACACAGCTCCTGAGGAGGGAACCCCACAGCCTTCCCGGTATACGTCTTCTAGTTCTCGTCCCCGATGGCGAGGCAACTCCTCGAGGTCACGCGCTTCTAGTAGCTCGACTCCTACTGTCCCTATTGAGGTACGCCGAACTGGAAAAAATTGGCATACATGATACAAGTCTGTCATTTCATTAACAAACATATTTTCAGGAGTCTGGCAACTTTGCAGGGTGGCAGCTTAGCGACGATCACATTTGCGAGAGCCCAGACTTTGTGGTAATTATCTTACCTTAGCATGCCTTGATTATGATAATTTGCCTTTTGACTTTGTATTTATTCTGTTCTTGCCATTTCAGGGCGGCGATGCTAACCGGGTAATGCGGTGTCACTGGGCCCCCATGCTCGATCACTTCCATCGTCTTCCGGAGTTCTTGCAAGATTTTCTGCTTCATCAGTCCCCGTTTGGCGGCTTACTTCGCATACCGATCATTCACGACCATTATAACTTTTTCCGAGCTCTGGTGGAGAGGTGGAGATTTGAGACACATACCTTCCACTTCCCATTTGAAGATTTGACTATTCTACTCGACCAGTGGGCACTGCTGACGGGTCTCCCCTTTGGCGACGAGCCGATCATAGGCGAGACCACCCATGGAATGCACCTGGCCCCTGCGCATTTAGGTCGTGTTCCTCCTAAACCACATCAGGGGAAACACATGATTACAGTGGGGTGGCTGAGAGAGTGGGACCAGTTCTGGCCCAACCCTGAGCTGGGTAGCAACGAGGTAGATTTTGTGCTGAGGCATTTCCTGCTGCATTTGTTGGCGATGGTCTTCTGCCTACTGCATCCATGCAGATTGGTTAGCATATCTAACCAACTTGGAGTACTTGGACCACTACGACTGGGCTGGTGCTAGCTACACTTGGTTGATTTGTGGCCTCGATAATGTAGCCAAGCTGGGGCACCGGTCTTATGTGGGACTGTATCCCCTGCTTACTGTAAGTATTTACTTTTCCTCTTTTTTTTTGCAAAACAATTCCCTTTTGATGATATTTGATTAACTGTCTCTTTACTTGCTATTGCTAGTACTGGATTATGAAGCACATTACACGGGGACATAGTTTTGGCCACCTCTGTGATGAACTTCTTCCCCTTCCCCACCAGTGGGTCAAGCCTGACCACCAGGTTGCTGCGGGGGTCTACAGTTACGAGTCCTACCGATATCTGCTAGATTTGGTAGAGCTCGAGGATGTAAGTTTCCATGCTGTGGACTTTCTTTTCTGCATGTCTATATTGCCTATATTGCTTATACTTGTCTATTCTGCAAACAGGTTCACTTGCGCCCATTCTCCAAGTATGACGGCTTCAATTAGGCACCTCTGAACTCCGGCCGGTTTTGAGGGATAAGCAAGTGAAATTCTACTGTATGAAGAAGTCTGCTTACTTCCTCTTGGGACATGTGAGGCACCAGTTCTTGAACGAGTTATGCATTCCTGCCCCTCCTCCTTCTGACATGGATCTTCTAGTCCTGTCCCGTGCAACGGCTAGGAGTCGACATGCTGCTGCTGTGGCTTCTCAGGATAGACACGTTCTTCGAGAAGTCAACTACACAGATTATGTGGCTTGGTACAGGTGGGTAGGGAAGCCCTATCTCTTTGAGGAGGCCGTGTGTGACAGCCAACGCGGAATGTGGTACGCTTTCGACTGGGCCAAGGTAAATTGTTGTAATTTCTGATTGAAAATTTCTTTTCATACAAAAGGATAAATCTGACATTTGATTTACTTTACAGGGCTTCAAGGAGCAATTTGCCTCTTTTTATGAGGATATCCGACGAAAAAGGGTATGTCTTTCCTTTTATATATTACCTTACTTTCATTACAAACTCGCCTGATACTTTTGCAAATTTATACAGGAACTGCGCTGGCGCAACATCATCTGGGTACTTCTTCCTCCTTTTTTTATTTTTGCTACTTCCTTTTACATTACACTGGCCATTGATACAAATCTAACATTCTTTTTGATAGCAAGATTATCCAGCCCATGAAGTGAACGCAGCTAGTAACGGAGAGTTCACCATGGAAGCATCCGAGGAGGACCGCTCTGACACAGAGGTTTCCCAGAGGGTTCAAAGTTCTTCTACCCGCTCTCAGGCCGCTGTTGTCGCCTAGTGGTCACACCGAATCACTCGACGAGGAGCCCGACTTCTAGCAAAGAGCTTTTAAGAAGCGTCATTTAACGAGGAGGAGTCAGACGAGGAGTAGCTGTCTCCTTCCATTTTATTTGCCAATTTTTTACCAATTTTAATGTTGTATCTTGAACAATGTATCTCGAACTTTGAAAACTTCTTGAATGAAAATCTGACTTTTGAACGCAACCCTCTTCTTGGGTATCTGTTTGTGTGCGAAAGATGCAGGTTTCAAGAACTGGCGTCGATTTGGGCGGGCTTCATATTTTAGGGGAGATTCTGCCCGAATTCTAGCAGAGGGTGCACCACCTATGTGCGTCACCTAGGTGCGCCATCTAGGTGTGCCCAGTATGTGCGCCATCTTGGTGCTCCTCTCAAAATGGTCAGTTTGCCTTCCTGTTCTGCTGTGACCCTTTGTTTTTTCCCTATATAAATTCGCATTTCCAGCGAACTCCGCCGCCATCTATACTGCAAAAACATTCACAAGTCTGGTCCCTCTTATTCTTCTTGGCATTGGCTTTGCTTTCTTCCTCAACGCAATGGTATGTGATCCTTCTTCTTGAGATGAGTTTCTGCATGTGCATATGTTTCCTTGCTGATTTTTCTTGCTTATATTCCCTCATCTTGCTATGTGAGAAAGAAGGCATCATACAGATTCTATGAAGGGATGTGTGGCTTGTCCTCTTATTTTGCAAAGATATTTTGTTCTTCTTTCATTCTTGGGCTTTATGCACATCTCTTAAGCTGAGGACCCATTACACTTTAGATTTGCAACAAAAAAAATTATTCTTTGATGCATATTTTCATGTCTTGCCAACTTTCTTCTTGATTTACAATCTTTGTGTGTTTTGAGATTATGCTCTGCCGGATTATTTTATTTGCCCCAAATTTGCACGAAGTTATTTTTTGTTCATCACCAAATGTGATTTTGCATCCCTCCTGCTATATCTGACCCAAGTCCATTTCCAGAAGGCTACCCCACCATGGTGACACCAAAGTACTGCTCTGACGTTCTGCGATCCTGGATTGATGCATTGACTGTTGCAGATCGTGAGCAATTGCGGATTTGGGGCATATCTTCCACATTACTGAACATTGCTAAGGTGGAAGTGAACTGACATTTGCTGTGTGCTGTAGCTAGATTCTGGAAACAGGCTTTCCATGTATTTCACTTCGGGCAGACAGAAGTAACTCTGACCTTGGAAGAAGTCAGATGGATATGCAGCCTGTCACCATACATGTCTTCACCTGTCTTTATGCGCCGCAATAGCTATGCTTCAGTTCTGAGCCAACTGACCGGTTTGACTCGAAGTGCTTGCGAGAAGAGCCTTATTTGCAAGGATGGATCGGCTACTATGCTACGCTTGGACTATTTTGATAAGATTATCAACACTCGTTCGTCCTTAGGTAGCTTGTGGCTCCATGGCTTCGTGGTACGCTTCCTTGGTGAGCTCATTTTTAGTCACGGTCGGATGACTGTTGCTATTGAGGTGGCAGAGATAGCATTGGCTATAATCACTTGCCAAATTGATCTTGCCCCTATTCTTCTGGCGGAGACTTACATTGGCTTGGATTGGGCACTGAAACGTTCCAGGCATTTCTATGGCTACAGTGCTGTAGTTCAAGTGAGTAACAATGTTACTTCAATATCCTGCGGTGTTGATTTAACCATTTAATCATGCTCTGCTTTCCTCTACCAGGTCTGGTTTGCTGCTCACATGGGAGTGGAAGTCCTACGCCCTCAACATTATGCATTTGAATCCTATAGCCGTACCAACCATTCACGGGCCCTTCCAGGCGTTTATGAGTTGTGCAGCAGATTTCGGAATTTCACGAAGGAGACTGTAGTTTGGCACATTTTGTTCTCAGCCCCAAAGTCCTTTACTGTCTTCTTCAATGATTGGGATATGTGACTTGTTGTCCTTCCAGGGCTAGCGGGCGGCGTGGAATACCATCCTGTCCGTGTTCTTCGCCAATTTGGCTTTTGCCAGGATTCAATCGTGCAAAGTCTCATCCCTGATTGCTACAAGAGATAACTCTTGACTCTAATGTGACAACCACAGAACTAGCCCACATGACGCGTGTCGGTATTCAATCCTCTGATCTTGCCATTACTGAGGGTTCAGGCTGCATAGTAGAGTATGAAGCCGAAATACGAGAAACATGGCCCGTAAGTGAAATTCCTCCTAGTGGCACTTGCTTTACGGAGGCTGGCAGCTCAAAAAGACCAAGAGTCGACTGAAATCGTCCGGTACACTATTATCGGACGAGCAAATCTTGTAAAACTGATGTGCTGTAATAAAATGAGAAATTTGCTTGCATATTGTGTCGTCCTAACTCTTGTATTGCTTGCGCTTGCCCACACATTTCTTATAGCAATGTCACATTGATTGACTTAGAATGGCAGCTGGCATGCCCTTAGTCAAGGACCTTTGTCCAACCGAAAGAGCGATTAACATGTCCCTGGTCAGAACTCTCTTTTGCCAATATTGCAACTCAGAAAGGTAGCTGACATGCCCCTGGTCGGAATATGGACAAATGCCTTGCAAAATGATGCAAAAATACATGATTTATAAAACTAAATGCACAATGCAGAGGTTTATAGACATTGGTGCCCTCAGCGCCAAGGAAGCTTGTATTGCCTGTTGTAATAAGTGAAAATGTCCTCAACTCACGTGACCCTAACCTGGACACTTAGGTTTATTGGTAGCTCTCCTTTGGATATCACAGACTCCGTGCCAACTTCCCAGGGCCCTACACCTACTCTTTTAATAATTCACATTTCTTTTACTCCGTCAAAGGCATATTGGCTGACCCTACCCCTACTTGGAGGTAATAAACACCTAAGCTGAGAGGGTGGCTGCTTTTTCTTTTGGTTAAAGGGGTTGCTAGTCCCTTTTTAAATGTAGGCTTTGTTGGTGTATGCTTCAACTCCTCTCCAAGTTTTATGATAGGAATAGAGTCGTCCTATATACCTCTCTCGTTGGAGCTGACTTCTCTCTACAACTTCTGTCTTCTTATTTCTTTTGTGCTCCGAAGACTATTTTTTTCTTCATTGCTCACCCTCACTCACGACCTATCATTTTTTCTCCCTTAGGAGGTGTAGACCCCTTGGCAATCTGTACATTTTGTCCATGTTCCGTGAACAATCACTCCCTCACCTCCTAAGTCACATGGGTAGTAGCACATGAGGAGGATCGAAATTCTTCCTAATCAGGCTGGCCTTCCAAATTTCCTCATCGGGCAATGATGATGCTTAATTATGATGCATATAGAAGGAAAGTACAGTGCATAGAATATGATTTATGTTATGTTGGGATGCAATAGCCTAAAATACTAACATGCGGATGCGAAAGAACATAAAGATGCAAGGTTCACAGTGCAAGGCTCGAGATTGACTGGGGATCATTGATAATACTTTTTCAGATAGGAAGCATTGACAGGCTCTAATTGCGCCCACGATCCATGTCTTCAAGAATGATCGCACCTCCTGACAAGACTTCTTTTATTATGAATGGTCCAAGCCAATTGGGCCTGAATTTTCCTCGAGCATCGGGTAAATGAATGGTGCACAAAACCAAATTGCCTGGCTTGAAACTTTTGGGCCAGACCTTCTTCTAATATGCTCGGGCCACTTGCTTCTGGTAGCATTGGGCATGGTGTAAGGCTTGCAATTTGCGTTCATCAATCAAGTCCAACTGAACACAGCGATCTTGAATCCATTCTGCCTCATCTAATTCTGCTTCCTTCAAAATTCTTAATGATGGGATCTCCACTTCAAAAGGAAGGACCGCTTCCATGCCATATACCAGAGAATACGGTGTTGCTACTGTTGATGTCCGGACCGCGGTCTTGTAAGCCCATAATGCATAAGGCAGCTTCTCATGCCAGTCATTGTGGGTCTCAGCCATCTTCTTCAAGATCTTTATTAGATTTTTATTGGTTGACTCCACTGCTCCATTCATTTGTAGTCGATAAGGAGAGGATATGTGATGCTTGATCTTGTAATTCTGAAGATAATCCTCAACTCTCCTTGCTATGAAATTGGTCCCATTATCTGATATGATGGTATATGGAACCCCATATCTGGCGACAATATTATTTTTGATAAATTTTTCTATAACTGCTGCTGTTATTGTCTTATATGATGCCGCCTCGACCCACTTTGTAAAATAATCGATGGCCACAAGAATGTAACGATGTCCATTGGATGCAGTTGGATGAATGGCCCCGATAACATCAATTTCCCAAGTGGAAAAAGGCCAAGGTAATGACATGCTAGGTAATTGTTGTGGGGGAGCATGTATAAAATTGCCATGTATTTGGCAGTTGTGGCATCTTCTCACAAATTGGCAGCAATCTGTTTCTATGGTGGACCAGAAATATCCCTTCAGCGTAATCTTTTAGGCTAAGAGAATTCCATTCATATGTGGACAGCAGGTGCCTGCATGAACCTTTAACTTTAGCATATCTGCCTCTTTCTTGTCTACGCACCTGAGAAGCATTTGATTGTAAGATCTTCTGTATAGATGCCCTGCCCTGAGCACATATTTTGAGGCCAACCGTGCTAGGGTCTTCTTGTCTGTTGCAGAAATGCTAGAAGGGAAACTGCCCAACTCCAAGAAAGTTTTAATATCATTATACTAGGGCAATTCATCTGTTGGTGGTGCTTCCTGAATATGCATATAATGTGCTGGCTACTCTACACAAGTGATCGAGATATCCATAGCCTGTGCCTCTGGGAGAGATAACCATGATGCCAGGGTAGCTAAAGCGTCTACGTACGCATTCTTGGCTCGACTCATGAAGGAAAATTTGACATTATCGAACCCATCAATCAACTTCAGGAAATGCTCATGGTATAACACAAGTTTTTGATCCTTTGTTTTCCAATCGCCATTAATTTGTGAAATGACCAACATTACGTCTCCATATACTTGGAGTTCTCAGACACCCTGGTCCTTTGCCACTTGTAATCCCAAAATGCATGCCTCGTATTCGACTTTGTTATTGGTGCATTCAAATGTCAGCTTCCTCGCAAAGGAGATTAGTTGTCCTTGCGGCGTTGCCAGAACTGGACCAATGCCTCTTCCTCTTTTATTGACTGCATCGTCAAAATACAGACACCATTGACGCTCATTTTGAGGACCTTCTAATTCTTCATTGCCCATTGCAAATAAGATATCTTCGTGTGGGAATTGTGTCTGCAGTGGCTGATATTCTGGCAAGGGTAGGTTGGCCAAATGATCTACCATCGCTTGTCGTTTCATGGACTTCTGTGTGACAAACGTGATATCATATTGTGACAGCATCACCTGCTATTTCACACATCTGCCCACCAAAGATGGCTTCTGAAATAAATACTTGATAGGATCATGCCGACATAATAACAAGAGTGGGTATGCCATCATATAATGCCTGAGGCGCTGAGTGGTCCACACCAAAGATAAGCAGACTTTCTCTATGGGACTGTATTTGACCTCACAGTCGTTAAACTTCTTACTAAGGTAGTAAATAGTCCTCTCTTTACGCCTTGATTCATCGTGTTGTCCCAGGACTGCGCCCATAGAATACTACGTTGTTGAGAGATATAATAATAAAGGTCGTCCTTGCGTGGGAGGAACTAACACTGGATGTTTTGCTAGAAGCTGCTTGATCTTGTCAAAGGCCGCTTGACATTCATCATTCCAGTGCGTTTGGGCATTCTTCCTTAGGAGCTTGAATATTGGTTCACATATAGGTGTAAGCTGTGCTATGGACCAGTTGATGTACTGCAGTCGCCCCAACAATCTGCAGATCTCCTTCTCAGTGGCAGGGGGAGGCATATCAATGATGACCCTGGCCTTGTGAGGGTCCACTTCAATTCCTCTCTGACTGATAATGTAACCCAGAAGCTTCCTAGAAGATACCCCAAATACACATTTGTTGGGGTTGAGATGAAGCTTATACTTCCTCAAACGGTCAAACAATTTCTTCAAACAGGAGAGATGATCCTCGGGCTCTTTCGACTTGGCAATCATGTCATCCACATACACTTCAACCTCTTGGTGCATAAGATCGTGGAATAACACTGTCATGGCCCTCTGGTATGTTGCGCCTGCATCTTCAGTTTGAATGGCATTACTTTATAACAGAAGACTCCCCATGGGGTAATGAAAGACGTCTTCTCCATACCTTCTTCGGCCATTCTAATTTGTTTATATCCTGAAAACTTGTCCATAAATGACAACATTTTATGCCTTGCAGTGTTGTCCACCAGAATATCTATGTGGGGAAGCGGGAAATTATCTTTGGGGCTCGCTTTGTTGAGGTCTCGATAGTCAATGCACATGTGAACCTGCCCATCCTTCTTCGGTACAGGCGCCACATTGGCGAGCCACTCAGGGTACAGCACAACCTTAAGGAAATTGACTTTATGCTGCTTCATGATTTCTTCCTTAAGCTTCAAGAGCCATTGGGGTTGCCATTTGCGAAGATTCTGCTTGACTGGCTTCGAATTTGGTATTAGTGGTAATATGTGTAGTACCACCTCAATGTCTAAACCAACCATGTCATCATAGCTCCATGCAAAGACATCTACATATTCTTTCAAGAAAGCTATAAACTCTGCCTTTGCTTGTGGTGATAATTTGGCACTAATGCGTGTTTCTCTAACATCTTCTGCCGTGCCAATATTGATAAGCTACGTCTCCTCTTTTACATGAAGATTTGGACCTTCCGGGTCATTATCATGAAATTGAAATTGCAATGGCTCATTACCATCATCATTGTCTGCTTCATCTTCCTTTTCGTAGGCAATAAGCTCTGACAGGATCTCTTGCTCAAAGGTCGGATCTGTGATGTCGACTGAAAGGACTTCTTCTGATTCTGCACCCTAATGGCGCTTTATGACAGTCACTGTGACCTTCGTGTTCTTATAACGGCACTGTGCAACATCTTCTGCTTTCCTGTCTAGATCTGAGGAGTCGGATGTCCCTGCCTCTGAAACTGATGCTTCTTTATTTATATTTTTTGATTTTTCTGATTTTTTGATATTTTTTGAATTTTCTTTTTCTTTGCTATTTACAAAAGGTTCTGTATGCTGGCGGCTGTCTTGCTGCAAGCTAGTGAGAGTACTGCCGCCTGTCTCACTTGCGCTCAACTCAAGTTGTTTTTGTTTGACACTCACCCTCCAGGTGAGGTTTATACTACCAATACCAGCTAGACCCGCCTCCCGGCTGATAGGAGATTAACTCCATTGGTCTAGCATCCCTCTTCTATGTCTCATGCACGACCATAATTGAAGCCTGGTCCTGGGGTGGTACTGGTGATTCTGTCTGCAGTGGTGAAATGACTGCCTTTCCCTTCCTGACTCGGTCGTGCTCTACCAAGTCTTCCGCGAGCACATCCAGTTATTCTTGAAATTGAATGTCCACATCTCCGATCACATCGTCTTCTAGGCCACTCCCTGAGTCTGCCTCCTGGACTACTGCCTGGCCAACTGCTAGCTGCCCTGATCCTGGAATCGCTGTATATCTCTGCGACCGGTCACTGACCTGCTCAATACCCTGTTTTGTCTCTAGCTGGCCACCTTCTCCGTATGATTCTTCCGGATAAACTCAGATGGTCAGCTGTGGCACTGACACTGTATTCGAGCTTTGGTTCGGATCCAAAATGCCAGCACTAGTAAAGTTTGCTAAATTCCGTGGAATAAACATTTTGGAGGACTTACCAAAATGTGACGATCTCTTCCTCTGATTCTGACATTCATAACCCAAGCCTTCGCGTTCTATCCATTCCTCCGCCTCGATCGGCTCGACGATTCCTTAGCCATGACGCCCAAGAGGCGATCCTTTCTCGTATCCCCACTTGCGATACAAATTATCAACCATCAAACGGGGGTTACCGCAAGTGGCCAAATGGCCAACGTGCTCAGAGGGAGGAATGAAATTAACCGGCTCGAACCGGTTAACACAATAAAGAACATCAGAAGGTTTCAGTTCAAAGTGGATGGTCTGGGGGGCTACTGTAGAGACTGACTCAACTTTCTCCATATCTTCTGCCAAGACAACAACAACATTGTCGTCCCAGCAAAACTTAATCATACGATGGAGGGTTGAGGGAATGATTTTACGCTTTTGAAGCCAAGGGCGTCCAAGCAAAAGGTTGAAAGATGGTTCAATATCTACGACATAGAATTCTACTTCGAAGCGAGCAGGGCCTATGGTCAATGGAATGATCAGGATCCCAAGTGCATCATGATGCGTATTATCGAACGCTGTCATCCCTTTCACAGCTGGTGTAATGTCCTCAAACTTGAATCCGATTGCACTTGCCGTACGCAAGGGGCAAACATTTAAGGCTGCTCCATTGTCTACCAATGAGAGGGACACGAAAGCTCTGATGTTGTGTGGTGATGAACAAGGAGAAATTATGGTTGGTGCCAGATGGAGGTAACTCTAGACTAGAGAAGGAGATAACTTGTGGCACCGGTATCATTCCCACCATGCTTTCTAGGGTAGCTAGCTCTATGGTTGGGGATACACGGGCAGCTTGGAAAACTCTAAGGAAGGCTTCTCTGTGCTCTGCCGATGTGTGGATCAGGTCCCAAATAGAGATATCGGCTTTGACTTTCTTAAGTTGAGCAGTTATATCAACTGTAGGATGGCTGCTAGTGGTGGGAACATGTGGTGCTATTTAGGGTGCAGGCAGTTGTGGGGAGTGTGCCTGTAATTGGATAGAGACCGGTGCTACAGATGCTAGTGATCTAGATGACTGGGCTTGCAATTGGTTGGGGCTCAGTGTTGGCGAATTAGGCCTTGGTGTCGGGGGCTTGTATACTCTACCCGATTGTGTCACCTCCACGCACATTCCTGTGGCATAGTTGTAGGGGACATGATGCGTGTCGTGGGTAAGAGTAACAACCACTGGGGGCGAGCAATTAACTGTACATGCACAGTTAAAGACTGTTGGTAAGCAAGAGGGTAAGTCTAAGGATACTGGTGAGTCTGATGATATTGATGGGTCTGAGGATATTGGTGGGTCTGAGGATATTGGTAGGTCTAAGGATAGGAGGACTCCTCGTCAGAGGGTCTATCTTTGACCTGCGAAGCCAAGGACCGCCAACGTCCAACATACTCCCCAAATGTTTCTTGGGGCCTCTGCTTAAGAGCGACTAAGTCCTTCCGCTTTGGGATTAAATCAAGATTAAAGGAATACTATTCGAGGAACGCCTAGACAAGGTCGTCCCAAGTCTTGATGGTGGCCGAGTCGAGGGAAGTGAACTACTTCAACGTGGGCCCCGTAAGACTCTTCTGGAACAGGTGGATGAGCAATCTCTCATCAGCTTAGAGCTAGGCAAGGTCTCCGCAATAGGCCTTGAGGTGGGATATTGGGCAGCCTCTACCATTGCATTTGTCAAATTCCGGGATGTGGAAGTTCAGTGGGAGAGTCACCTCTGGAAAATAATAGAGGTCCCAGAATTGGTAGGACCGACGGTCCTCGCTTTACACTTGTCGGAGTGTGCACTTTAAATCATTCACCCTCGCAAGGAGAGCGTCTGGAGCTACTACAGTCGTAGATTGTGCAGTTGAGGCGGGTGCTGCGTACACTATATGGGTCGCCCCTAAGAGCTCCTCCGGATCCACCATTCCACCATCTGGTGCTACGACAGGATGGCCAGTGTACCCGTGCATGGGTGCTGAATGCTATGGGTGAAAGATGAGGCTTGTGTCTGGTATAAGGGTGATGATACAGTAGGTGCAGAATGCGGGAGCAAGAGTTGTTGGACTGGAATAGCCTCGGGTACAATTCTCACGGCGTGTGCTCCTATCAGCCGAGATGGATGACCACCAGATTGTAGAGATGCATGCTGTGGTGGGTGCTGTAGTGGTGTTGCAAAAGACAATGTCGACACCCCTATCGTTGGAGAGACGAGGGATGGCGACGGCTGTGGGGGTGGTGTAGTGGGTGCAAATTGTGATCCTAGAGCAGGCTGCGAAGGCAACTCGGGAGTCGGAAAAGACAAAGCTGAGAAGGGCTGGAGTGCCAGTGCCAATCCTTGCAACTGCAGGGCGACGGCCAACATGTGTTGCAGCTGCGCGGTCATGGGATCGTCGCCGGTGGCTCCAACAGACAGAGGCAAAGCAGGAGAAGAAACAGGAAGTTGAGATCCCAGTTGTCCAAACTAGGGGGAGGCTACTACAGAGACAGTCGTAGTTAGAGGAGGGCTGGTAAACACATAGCCCTGGGGAGGAACAGCAAAAGAACTCTGGGGAAGGGTCATAGGAACAAACTCAACTGCTGAGGCCCTAAAAGCAGCAAAAGACCAAGAAGGTGGAGATCACGAAGGCGGGGTAGCCACAAGGACATGAAACTGGGGTGGTGGAGGTCCTCCAGCAGCTAGGGCGAAAGTGGAGGCAGCAGTGACAACTGGGATAGAAATAAAGGAAGGGTACACCAAAACGGGGGCCTCCTCATGAACAGCAGAGGAAAGGGGCTCGCTGGCATGCTGGGCCATGGCGGATCGCGAGCGGGTATGGATCGGACTGCAGCTAGGAATGAGATGACGGATCCTAGGACGAGCTATCATCGAAAGTGACAGATAACTCGGGAGACGTGGTCGAGAATGGGGTCACAACGAGTGTCAGCGGAAGGAAAACCTCGAGCTCTGGCTAAGGAACTCGCACACTGACAAGTATTCTATTCACAAAACAAACAAATTAGAAATGATGCAATGTTTATGGTGGTATGAGATGCAAATGCATGAATGCTTCTAGTATGCACTCTCTCACAGTCTAGGGGTGTCCTACCAAGTCGTCTACTCCGGGTTCACACAAGGGTAAATGGGTCTCAAACTCAAGGTTAGAAAGATGAAGGTCCCTGTCCTAACTCCCAGCCAAAGCTTAGGCAGTGAACAGGTTGTGCGTTCGGGGCCTTGTCCTCTACCAAAGCAGTAAGCTGTACTCTTTACAAACACCGACACGACCCCGGACAAGGGGGGACATATTGGTATTTCATCCCACGCCAAAGCCATAGAATGAGGAAACTAAGAAATGTCCTTCGCCAACTATATAGGTGGACTCAAGAGATGAGAAGATGCATGCCCTATATGATAGATGCAAAGTATGCTTTAAGTCTTTTACTTGAATATTTATTAAACCACAGGGGAAAGTTTGCAATTTGTCACTAGTTTGTGTCCGATTTATTGATTTTTGTTTTTATGCTTTTATTAACCAAAAAGGGAAGAGCAAATATGTCTCTAATGTCCTAGACATGGCATATACAAGAAGGGAAGAAAACATGCAAAGGAAACATCAATCAACATACAAAAGACATGTGCATATTATGTGCAGAAAGTGGTGGCATAGCAAATGCGAAAAACGAAAACACCCATCATACAAAAGGTATGCATAAAATGCAAAGAAGATACAACTTATGCTACAAAGGGGACAACAAAGCAAATCATGGAAATAAGCAAGCAAGGAGAAAAGCCAAAGTAAACGAAAAACCCAAAACAAAAGTTAGGATCTGGTTATCCCCAGTGGAGTCGCCAGTTCTTGTAACCATGTCGGCGATAGCCTTGGGCTTGGCGCGAAAGGCCAAATGCATGAGGATCAGCAAAGTCATGGCAAAACAATGAAAAGCAAATGATAAAAATGCAAGAGTCACCACTTAGTCTATTTTAAAATGGAAGACGAGGAAAACCGCTTAAAAGCATTCAAATTATGTGATAAAACCAATGGAAAAGGTCTTCATAAACCAGAAATGGGCAAGGATCTCTGTTATGCACGAGGAAGGTATTAGGCACCCTCGTGCGCCCGAAAATCGGTCTTTTAATGGGTTTCTCGTCTACTTATATGGAATGTCAGCTTTTCAGCCTTTTCTGTACGCCCGAGGGTGATATGCAATGCAATCCTATATGCAAGTGATGCCTTATGCTAAACATGGGTGCTTGGGTTGTAGGTTGTGTCCTAATGCTCAGAAAGGTCACTTGTGCGGTGGGTCAAGCACCGGTGTAAGGATGTTGCACGGATATGATCAAAGATCGAAAAATACCAAGTGACTTTCATCCTCGCTTTGCTATATGCAAAACATGAACTATCATGCATAAAAATGGCTGAAAACAGAGTGGAGTCATCCTGATATGCATATGCCATGGGGTGGTTCCCTACATGCATATGCCATGGGCTATTTTTATGAATGCAATAATAATATGTAAAAAAAAATGCAATAGTTGGAAGATACTCCCTTCATTCTCGTACGCTGTGGAGTGGATGAGGAAGTGGAGGCCTAACGGAACTCCGAAGAAGTGCTTTGGCTTGGAATAGAAGATCTCTATGGACATAGGTTTCTTACAGGATTTCAGCAAGGCTTCACCTGATTTCTCTATCTGTAGGCAACCTCTCTCAGATTTTGGAAAGCCTCCTCCAAAGCATAGGCGTAGGGGGTATTTATAGAGGTCAGGACGTTAGATCTCGTCAAAACGAGTCAAAGAAATATCTAGATATTAAACCAGATTTGAAAGTTCGAAAAATGGATATTTTAGGCTCGTCACCTATGGGATCAGTGACAGATCAGAAGATCGTATTTCCTAGCACGGAAAATTAGGCAAAAAAATATATCTTAGGGTTTGGTCGTCGATCAAGGTGGCGCCGAACTCTAAATATCATTATATTTAAAATTAAAATCCAAAACTGATTAAGCAAATATCTAGTAACAACATGTGACTCATCCTACTGAATTAAAATTCTCCCATAACTACTAGAATATTCTAAAAGATATTTGATTTAAAAATCAAATTTGTATCCAAATCAAAATGAAATATCTATCTTAAAGATAACATCCCTTATAATTACAAGAATCATGTTAAATAATATTTATAACTCAGTCCACACTCGTAATTAGTTGAATTTTGAGAATTTTAGCACACGTTGAAATTATCTTTTTAAATTATATGTCATTCTAGCATTCAAAAAGTGATAATTAATATCATATCTCTTTTTTGACCACGATAAAAATATATGATATTAAAATCAAAGTCATCCATTATTCTAGAAATTTCTGGAATTATCTAGCTTTAATAAAGATTTATATGATATTCCATAAATATTCAAGTATGTAGAAAATCATGATAATATTTATAAATATCCCATATATCATATTAAAGCTAATCCCAAAGTTTTCGTTGCCTACATATGTAGCACCTAATTATCTTGTTGCCTGTAAGGATGGCGACGAGACTAGTAGCTTGTCAGCCTGGCAACATTGTGGTCTTTTTGCATTTTACTCCTGTCTTTTATTTTAAATCCACATAGATTCCTTAAAAGATCCAGAAAATACTAAGATTTTACGTGAAATCATAAAAACATCTTCTTTAAGATTAACTACTGAAGAGACTCAAACCAGCCACTAGCTTTGGTGGATTAGCTCTGCCACAACTAATGACCTTGAATAAAGTAAAACTAAGAATGCTTTCAAAGAAATCACGAAAAATCTAGAAAATATGTTATAGATCCTTAGCCAAGTGATCTGGGGCACCTCAAAGGTTCTTATCCTCTATGAACTCTGGAAAATGCGAAATGAGATATCTACAGATGCCCCTCCTTGGAGTTGATCTTAGAATAAGATTTGCTCTAAGGTAAGAAAGATATTCCCACTGAGTATTTCTTGAAAAAGAGAGCTCTCTTTGAAGCAATCCGCTACAAAGGTTCCAAAAAGAAATCCACCTATTGGTTCTGGGACATGGTCACATAGCCAAATAGGTGGGGACCTACCTAGTTCGAGACATGGTCACACAACCAAGTGGTTCGATTAACTAAAGATGCCATCATATTAAAGGCTTAGGCATGGAGGGATCAAGCCAGTTTTAGAGCTACGTGTCACAACCAACGTTGAGACCATGTCAACCATGTAGAGATGTCACTTCAATAGGGCAGAAACTAAGATGATTGTGGGGCATTACCCTTGCATCGGTCAGAAAGAAAAAATGCTAATAAAAGATAATTTGTTTGTGGCTTCTAGTTTGAGAGCTTGCTCGGATTGGAATAAATGAAAGGATAGGTGGGACTTGAACAGGCTTTAGGAGGATCACAGGTTCTAAGACTTCTAACACTCATGAAGAACATTACTTCGTCCGTGCTCCACTTCCTATGTAGGAGTCTTAAATGCATGGATGCATGGTTCAGGCAAACAAATGCGATTGCAGAGTCAATCACACGATGCAAGGAATGGTCCATATGACAGGTTAGGTCAGCGAGGTATGGGGGATCCCTAACCATATAGACATATGCAAAATGCGTGAATATAAGTCATTGTGGTCAAGTGTTTTCCATCCTCGAGTGTGACCAGTACTCTTAGGAAAGGACTGTTGTCCCACAACTTGATTTGGCAGAAAAAGGAGTTCTATGAATAAAGAACTGGGTGAGGGAGTGAACCCTTCCTTTGCCAAACTAGGGTTTACCTCTTAGTCAAAGTAGCATGTCTACGTACATGATTGAGAACCCAAAGGCAGGAGTCCACTTTCAGCGGGACTTCATGTTTCACCATGGTGGGACTTGATGTAGCCACACGGTGGGACTTGATGTACTAACACTCGATGGGATCTTTACCAGCACACTTAATAGTCTATGTTAATAATTAAAAGGGTGTACCTTTCCCTACCATTAAAGGATATGGCTAAGTTGCCTAGGGAATGGTATTACAGTGCTATCCTTTACTCCCCTATTTGAAACTAGGTGGAGGGAATTGGTCTTGGCCTCAGTCGGGAGATGGAAAATCAGAGCCCAATGGACGTTGATTGTGAGTCATCCATAAATGCACTAAAGATCATTGCAGGGTAATGTACTTATGGACAAAAATGCACCCATGCCGTGAAGGCACGCTTGAGTAGGACGTCTAACTCCCAAACCTAGTGAGTCAGTTGTTGCATCATTGGTCAGTTTAATTCCAATTTCCTTACTAGGTTTTCACTTGTAAGTAAGGTGGATGGCACTACTTATTTGATTTTTCCTTTTTTTCCCTAGTTTTTCTTGGTTTTTTTATTTTTTTTTTTGAATTTTGGATTTTCTGATTTTTTTTTTTTTGAATGATGATGAGTGTATGGTCTCGGCCTTCCTCTCATGCATCTAGCCTCACTGCCTGACATTATCTAAGGTGAGAGGGTGGTCCCTTCTACCTGACATTGGCTTTAGTTTTGGTACTACTCACCGATGGTTGATCCTAATGCGCATTTATCATTCCCAATTTTTTTTTCCTTTTCCCTTTCTGGACAACTTTTTTATTGCCATCTTGCCCCTTTTCTTTCTTTTGTCAATGGACAGCTTCTTTGCTGCCTTCTTTTCTTTATTGTTTATTTCTTTCTCTGTTTTGGCAAGTGTCTATCCATCACTACTCACTGAGATTTATGTTATGATAGCACACCTATCGAACGTCAGTGGTCTCACCCCCGTTTCAAGTGTTTGGTCAATAGATATTTATTATTGATAGACCAAATCACGCCTTTTATTTCAGACGCTCTCCGCTCTTTACGTGTGTGACCGTGCCCACGGCTTGGGGGCCGATCCGACGTGGGGTTGCGCCAGAGGGGAGGAGGCCACAACCATGCCAAGATGGCGAAGGCGCGAGATGGGAGGAAAAGGAAATGAAATGGAGTCGCCACCTAGTCTTTTAAGGGAAAGACGAGGAAAACCACAAACAAATCACAAAAAGTGAATGAATGATATGCAAACATGGAGGCCAGATGTTTACTAACCAGAGGATGGGTAAGGATTCCTATTACGCACGGGAAAGGTGTTAGGCACCCCAGTACGCCCGAGAAACTCGATCTTTCTAGCCTGATTTGCTTGCTTGAGGCTGAATGAATGTTTGTTATGTCTAGATTGTGTTCTAATCATGCTGATACGAATGCCAAGACAAGACTGGATGGATGTGTAAGACGATGTGCAAAAATTGCAAAGAAATCCACAAGAATTGAAAAAATTGCAGAAAATCACATGAAATGACGATGTTTTTGTAAAGAACGCCTCCGAAAACCATGTTGATGTCAAAAGGATAAAAAGTCGAGTCAACACGTGTTCTCGGAATCATGGAAAAAGTCGTGAAAATCAAAAGAGGAAAAATAATCCATGATGGGGTCAAATGTCGGCCCTCAGGCTGTTAATGTACGCCCTCGGGCGATGAAATCCAAATCAAATCAAAAAAACTGAAATGTAGGATTAAAGCAAATCAAATTGGATAATGGATATGAAACTCTAACGACAAAGTGAAGAAAGAAATCCATGAAGGAAAGGCATAGGATGCCGGCTCGCAAAATAGGGATACAAATGTGAGGAAAACAGATATGAAATGCATGGACAAATGCCTAAATGCATAAAAACTCTAAAGGATGGTCTAGACATGGACTATGCAAGACTAGTGCAAAAATTGAGATGTATGCTCATGAATTGGAGGCATAGGGGCAATTTGGTCATTTCCCCAGCTAGATGTGATAAATGCTTGTATGGGAATGATGCATGGCCTAAAATGTGTGTCAAATGCCTAGAAGATGTTATTCGCAAGAAACATGGGGGAGAAAATCAACAAAATGATGTAAATACAATAAAAGACAGACATAAGGGCCAAAATGCAAAATTCACAAAAGGAGTGAGAATCTGGATGAAAAAACATGTTCACGACCCCTATTCTAACATGCAAATGATGGGTCCAATGTCAATGTGGCACAGGAATGTAAAAGTTGCACTTAGATAATTTCCTGAAAATTCAGGGTCAGAAGTGCAAAATTCACAAATAAGTGCATTGTGACCAACATGTAAGGCTAAAGATCAAATCTCAGTGAAAACATGATTTTTAAATTGAATCAATGATTAAATGCAAAACATGAAATGCAATGAGTGAAAAATGCCCCCAAAATAAGCAGGAAAACATTTAAAACCCCAAATGATTGATTTGGAATTAATCTAAGGGTCAAAATGTGAATTTTATGTTCAATAATGATTTGATGTGAATCCAAGGACTTTTGTGTAAAATTTCTGGACCTGAATGTGGTAAAAATTGGGATTTATGTTGGTCAATGCAATTATGTAGTTTCCTGAGGTCTAGGATGCAAAATACACAAAGAAAACTCATTTTTTAAAGTTCTGAGGGCTTAATGCAAAAGACTAGGACCAAAATGTAAAGAAAATTTCATTTTAATAACAGTCAGTGTGATTTTTAAATATTTTAGGGCTCAGACTACAAATTCCCTAGAGAAAAATCATTTTAAAGATTTCAAGGGCTAAATGCAAATGTTTAGGACTTAAATGTGATAAAAACTCAATTTTAATGATGATCAGTGTAATTTTTACAGGGTTTAGAATGCAAATTTCACATAGAAAACCTTTTTTAAAAGCCATAGGGGACAAATGCAAATATTATGGACCTAAATGTAATGAAATCAAGTTCTAGGGACCTAGATGTGATAAAAAAACATGCATTAATATATTATGAATAAAACAACAAAACTCAAGGGGGCCACATGCAAAATCCACAGAGAAAATAAAAGAATAAAAAGTATTTTAAAACAATAGGGGCTGAAATGTAAATCGTTGGACCCATATGCAATAAAAAAGGATCTAAATATAATAAAATAAGGGTCTAAAATTAATAAACTTAAACTAAAGGGACCTGGCTTAAAAAGTCCTCTTTCAAAGATCGCCGGAGGATCGCCGGCGTCCTCCCTTTGGCGATCTCTCCAGCAAGCCTTCAGTGGCCATCTAGTGGTGGAAAAGGGGCGCGCAAGGCTGGGGAAGCTTCGTGGAGGTGCAGCGGTCCTCTCCGAGCAGTTGGGCAAGGCCTCCCCCCCACCTCACGCTCCGGTGAGGTTCTCTGAATGGTGACGGAGAAGACAACGGAGCGTCTGGAGGTGTCTCGGAGGTTGGAACGGCACGTTAGAGGCTACAGAAGCATCACGGGGGCACGGCGAGGCTGAGAGGAGTGTTGTTGAGGCCCGAGGAGGTCTGGAGGGCTCCTCCCACCTCCGACTCTGGCGACGGGCTTGACAGTGGTCGTCGGGGCGCAGCGGTGCTCTAGGCTGAGAAGGAGCGGCACAGAGGGCTTCGTGGTGATACGGGGATGCATCCAGAGGAGGAGGACCATTGTTGGAGCGTCGGGGGCACTCGGGTGTCTTCACAGCGGAGGGTCGTCAGCAGTAGCAGCGGCAACAGCGACGAACGACGCGGTGGTCTAGTGGCTCTCTCTGAAGCGGAGGGAGACCAGAGGAGGAGTGGAAGAAGGGGAAAGGAAGGAGAGGCCTGCAGGAGGCCTTGCCTGAGGTCAGGAGGCTTGAAGCCTCGCTGACAGGGTGAACCCATCGCCGGATGGTGGGTCAACAGTGCATGAGGAGCCTGGCTCCGCCATGGCGCGTTCCAGAGGCCTAAGGGATTCTAAGAGGCATGCTCTGAAATGAAATAGAGGAAGAAGAGGAGTACCTGGTGGTGTGTCGCTCCCTAGTGGCTCGACGGCGGTGCTCTGGCTGCGTAGGTTCAAGGGCCTTAGTGGCTATGAGAGGGTGGAATGGGATGGCCAGAGGGTGGGGAATTACGTGATTCTCTGAGGCTCTAAAGGGGATGATCTCAGGCTCTCACTCCTCTGCTCTGGTGATCTCACTTCTCTCTGTCCTCTCCCGTTCTCTCCAGTTTTTTTCATCTGATCCCCCCTCTGGGTGGTTTCTCGAGCTCTTTAAGGGATGTGGAAAGAGTGAGGAATCGTGGGTCATGGCAGATGGTTGGCTAGAACGTGGGAAATGGAGGGGAACGGGAGGCCAAGTGGAGGGATGAAGAAGAAGGCACTATTCCTTTATTTTTCAGTGCCTAAGTCTCTAATTAAACTTGGTTTTGTTTTAGATTTTGGTTTTGTTTTAAGTTTTGATTTTGTTTTAAGTTTTTGATTTTAATTATTTGTTTTTGGTGATTTTAATTAAATTTTGATTTTGTGATTTTGAAATTTAATTGTTTTTTTTTAAATTAAGGTTTTTAGGGGTTTGAGTTTAATTATATGATTTTAAGTTAGGGTCTTTTGGGATTAATTAAATGATTTAGGGTTTTTAGGATTTTAATCATTTTAGCTTTTTGGTGACTTAATTAATTTAGGGTTTTTTTGTGATTTAATTAATTTAGGATTTTGGTGACTTAATTAGTTGGTTTTAAATTAGGATTTTTAGGATTTAATTATTTTAGGGGTTTTTTAGGGCTTTGGATTTTAGTTGGAGTTTTTAGCTTAAATTAGGGTTTTTTGGTTTTAATTAAGGGTTTTTAGTTTAATTAGGTTTTTTGGGTTTTAATTGGAATTTTGGGTTTTAATTTAGGTTTTTTTAGATTTTAGACATGGTTTTCAATTTAATTAGGATTTTTTGGATTTTAATTAAAGTCTTGAGTTTGAATTAGGGTTTTTTGACTTAATTAAATGACTTGGGTTTTTTTAGGGTTTTTTGAGTTTAATTTAGGTTTTCCTTGAAATTAAATGGATTAAGGTGGTTTAAAAATGGATTTTATTTGGTTTTGACTTTAATTAGGATTTTCACTTGATTAACTTGGATTTTAAATGTTTTTAAGTGGATTTTGCTTGATTTTGATTTTAATTAGGGTTTTCACTTGATTAATTAGGATTTCAAATGTTTTAAGGTGAATTTTGTTTAACTTGGTTTTTAATTAGGGTTTTACTTAATTAATTAGGATTTTAAGTGGATTTAGGTGAATTTTGTTTATTTTGGTTTTAGTTAGTGGTTTTTGCTTGGATTAAGTTAGTGTGGGCTTGTGTGGGCCTAATGGGCTTCTATGGGCTTGGGGTTCTATGGAGTTAGGGTTTAGGAGTGGTGGTTGCAACCAGAGCATCTTCCAGAGGAGCCTGCCGTCAAGTGAATGCAAAATCGGGGTGTCTACAGATGCCCCTCCCTGAGCGAGGTCGAGGGACGGATGGAACCGAGACCGATGCTCAGGGTTGACAAGACACCCCACTTGAGTCCGCGGAAGAGCAGTATTTACTGTAAGGCCGTGAACCACTTATTCGACGGATGCACCGAAAGTTATGATTCGGGGCCATGCATGATGCTGATGCAAGGGGTTGACCCTGATGTCTGGATGATGCATGAGGGTAATCCTGATGCAAAGGATGATGTTGGTGACGAGCAGGTAACCTACCAACTCATGAAGTGGAGCGCGAGGCATTTCCAGACTCGTACCAAGGGAAGCCAAGACTGTCGAACTTGTCGCATGACAGGGGAACCTGGCAAATGATAGACCTTCCGGCTTGAAAGGATGCACAACAAGACATCAGACTCGCCGACTGAAGAAAGACTAATGACGGCTGTCAACCAGATAGTTCGGGGTATCATCCCGCTCTTGAGGTTAACGCAACATCTGGAAAAAAACGCCTGGCGGGGGCAAACAAACGCAATCGGTAAACCTATCAACCGAGAAGTAGTTGGCGACAGCTTGGATGGCAGAAAAACAAATTCGTCAACCGAGAAACAGCCGGTGATAGGTTGAGAAACAAGATATGAGAACTCATCAACCGAGAAGCAGTCGATGAGGTTCGAATGGCAGGATACCGAATTAGTCAACCAAGAAGCAGTCGGTGACGGTTCGGAAAGAAGGATAGACAGACTAATCAACCGAGAAGCAGTCGGTGACGGTTCAAAAGACAAGATACCGAACTAGTCAATCGAGAAGCTGTCGGTGACGGTTCGGAAAGCAGGATAGACAAAGTAGTCAACCGAGAAGCAGTCGGTGACGGTTCAAAAGACAGGATACCGAACTAGTCAACCGAGAAGCTGTCGATGATGATTCGAAAAGCAAGATAGACGAACTAGTCAACCAAGAAGCAGTTGGTGACGGTTCGAAAGACAGGATACCGAACTAGTCAACCGTGAAGCTATCGGTGACGGTTTGGGAAGCAAGATAGACAAATAAGTCAACTGAGAAATAGTCGGTGACGGTTCAAAAGACAGGATACCGAACTAGTCAACTGAGAAGCTCGGTGACGATTCAGAAAGTAGGATAGACGAACTAGTCAACCAAGAAGTAGTCTGTAACCATGCCGGCGAGGAGATTCCCCAAAAGAATGCGAAATTGGTCGGCAAAATCACGTCGAAAAAAACAAAACAAATGCAAAAATGCAGGAGTCGCCACCTAATCTATTATGGAAGACAAGGAAAACCATATACATGAAAAATCATGCAAAAAACAACAAAGACAAGTCTACGAAATAACCAGAATGCGGGTAAGGATCCCTGTTACGCA
>JAMKQA010012413.1:0-15057 GCA_024699735.1 Posidonia australis
TGAAAAAACTGAAATCGAAGTCCTCCATCATTAATCACCCCATAGCATGATTTAACAGTGAATGACTTATGAGTGGGTAGCCAAATCATTTTATCATGAGCATTAGTAATGTTGAGATTACAAAGTATTGAATGACAAGTATTTATTTGTTCATGCCCTGCCTCTGCTCCACCCATCATAGGAAGATTGCCCAACAGAGCGTTGGGATCCTCAGTATAGGCATGAAGTACATTAGAAACAGTGGTCTTGTTTTTCCGTCAGGTAATACATTTTTGAGTTTTACACCTTGCCACCATTTATTTTCCCAAAATAAAGTGTTTCTTCCATTTTGAACCTGGAAAGCAGTTAGCCCACTAATGTTATCAAAACACTTCTTAAGTTGCTGCCATAGGGGGGATGCCCTCCTATTTGAAGAGTTTAGAATAGCTCTGAAGCCATTCCTGGCACAGTACTTTGCAGTTAATACCTCTTTCCACTTAAGTAAAGAATTATCAGACAATAACTGCCAAAGTAGTTTACATTTTAGAGTCAAATTGAAATTGACTAGATTAATGATGCCCTAGCCCTGTTGTGTCTTGGGCCTGTAGATAGTTTTCCATTTAACTAAATGTCTGACATAGTTAGTGGATGAAGCATTCCACAAAAATTTGCATCTTAGCTTATTTTGTAAGGAGATAGAGACTGAACCAATGGAAGGAGATCGTACTAGTGGATATCATGCTTACGGCAAGACGAGAATCGATCACACACTATCTGGAAGGAAGAAGATAAATTTTGTGGTTAACGACGACACATGGACAATTTCCAGGTAAGAAGAGAAATCTCGTATTAGGCTTGCATTGATTGAAGTTGTTGGATGACATTTGTCATAATTTTTGTTTAGTAAAACACGTAAATAATATAACGATTGGAGGATAGAAAAGTTTAAATCATATTTCAATTCCACAAATTTTGTCAAAAATCAATCCAAACTTCGATTATGAAAACCAAGAAGTTTACGTTTGACTAACATACAAAATATGTTAGTCAGATCATTTTATAGTCCGTTTGGTTCAATTGTTGTACATTATTTAGATCCTTTCACTTTCTACAACTTCATTTAATTCAAATATGTTTGCTATTTATCACTATAATGTAGTTAGTTAGACAGGGAGGAAGGATAGTAGGGGAAAAAAAGTCGATAGCAAACAAGACCTTAGAATATAAATGAACACAAAATGCACCAATGTAAGGCACGACAAATGACAATGTCTCATTATCACAGTAGATGGGAAAACTTTAAACTGTCACAGATCTTAAGTTCGAATATTAAGATATGCATAAAAATTAACGTTTACAAAAAAAAAAAAAAAAGGCACGGCAACCGACTTACTTCCAACACGAGTAGATCTCATTCGCGGACTTCGAGCCATGACGATAACATCCACATTCTTTTGGTATTCGAGGGAAAAATACGTGACCCTTAAAAAAATACCCAACACTCGGCCGCCTGTCAGGTAGACATGGAAATCGGTCCAGGTCGGTCCAGGCTCATTCAGTCCAGTCCGGATCCGAAAAAATCAGTCCTGAGTCAAACCGTCGCGGACCGCAGACCGTACCGGGACAAACGGACAGGCCCGAATTCCATGTCTACTGCCGGATCACACAAGAAAAAAATATCCAACGTGTCAAACCATTCTCACTCTTCCTCCCGTACAAATCCTAGTCGATCCGAGGAGACTGTGATGGTGGTGGTGGGATCTTCTTCCGCCGCTCTTCTCCTCTTCCGCACCCTGCTCTTCCTCTTGGCAGCCGCCCTTGTTGCTGATGGGCGCCTCCTAATTCTGCCGAAGCCCGACCCGGATGATGCTGCCGCCACCGCCCGCTGGTTGGTGGCGCAGAACTCATGGGGAGTCTTGAGGTATACCCTTTTTTTTTTTCTTTTAACTTCTTTTTACCATGAATCTGTACTCTTTGTGCCTTTTGCTTAGTATTTATCTAGGTTTTTTTAATTATTATTGATAATTATGCATTTTGAGAGTGGATCTCTAGACTTTATCTTCCTGCCTGGTGCCTGTTGTTCGTGGAGTGCTTTCGGGTGGGAAGTTGGAAAGTTCCAATCTTTATGAGAAATTGAGAATTAATTAGGCTGGAAATTCCACCATGGTAAAACTAGAAAATTGGTTGAAATTGTACGAACAAAGAGACTCTGATCATGTGTCTCGAACTAGGATGCAAAATTGGCGAACCAATAGTTTTGTTTAGAGGATCATCGAAGGGTTGGATCATACTTTCTCCCTTTTAGGCTGGTGGAATGTCTTGGGGAATGTTTTTTTAATGTGTTTAAATTGAAATTTTATGTCGTGATATCAACTAGAAGTGGTTTGATATGGTAAGAATCTAACTGGTTATAGCAAGGCCCGCAGGAGTTATTACATTAAATATCCCCACTCACTTGGAATCATATATACATAATAAATTTCTCATCCCATTTTATGAAAAAACTTCTTTTGTAATTCCTCACATAAGTAGCCAGAGACTACTTGAGCCCACCTATGCAAGCAAATTGCTGACACATTGTGGTATAGAAATCACGAAGGTGATGCATGACATGAATTTGCAAAATCATGATAGCATACGAGCAACAGGAAAAATTACTAGAAAAATACCCAGAATTATTTGTAGAACCAAAATGCAATTTGCCACCTAATGTGAGAGGTGCCATAGAGGCTCCTCTGAATAGAAAAGAAACTACCAGGCTTTCAGAGAACTCATCAAGGTGAATAATGGTTTACTTTGTGTTATAACTAGATTAACCTCCATGCTTTATGTTATTTCATATTCAGAGAATGTCCCTATCTCCATCTATTCATTATTTTCAGAGAAGGAATGCAATATATTATGTCACATATTGATTAGTGATTAAATGTTTAATTGTGGGGAAAATTTTATCTTTTGATAAATAACAGTAGAGTTACAACTCAGAAATAGATAGATATATTTTAAAATGTGTCTTACATAATCTACTTACAAAAAACATATATTGTATCTTTTTATGCAACTTGTTTTTTAACAATTTAATAATATGATTTCTTTTGTTTGTGTGTCCACTTCATGCAGTACAATCTCAAGTGACATGGGAGGAGCTCCATTTGGGTAATGTTGCTATTCTTGTATTGGATGCCGAGCTAGCTCTTTATCAGTTTTCTTTTGCAGTTGGTACAGTTTCTTCTACAAGTATTTCACCAGGATCATAAAATCTACTAAATCCTAGAAAAGTGTAAAATATCAATAATTGTAACGTTACCGGCAATCCTAGAAAAGTGTAAAATATCAATAATTGTTTTCTTTGTGCAACACTGCTTCATACTGAATATACCTGGGCTTACATGTGACTTCTGATGCATTGTTTTCTACATTCTGCAGCAATGTGGTTTCATTTAGTGATGGTTTACCTGATGAAGGCAAAGGAATTCCTTACTTCTATTTAACAACTCTTGATCCCACAGCAAGATATGCATTGAAGGATGAGAGAGCTTCTTTTACAGTTAGTGAGTTTCCTGTTGGATCTTGTGGAAAAATAGACCCTGAGAACCCCACATGTGCAAAACTTACCCTCAATGGGAAGGTAATAAAATAGAAGAAGTGAAAGCTATACGTTATAAAACTTTCACCTTAGTATTTCTCTTTTTCATGCATGTGCAATAGTCATGGTCGCCAAGCCTTATCACATAACTATGGGCTGTCCTTGGGTTAAAATGTTGATCTCTATCTAGCTAAGACAAGTGGCCTCATTTGAACAATGAGGTGGCTGACACTTGTTCTTTGCTTTTCATAAGTATGTTAGCATCATCTTGTTGTGTTTTCTAACTTGTAAATGGACCTTAATATATCAGTTTATTTGATTTTTTGTGCATTTTTTGTATAGGAATCTCTATGATTTACTGTAAAAAAAATTATCTTAAAAGATTCAAGATGTCATCAACTTAGAATTGCAACAAACAACACAGAGAATATAGGGTGGATAATTGTTAAGAATGTAGTAGAGTTTGGTTAAAATATTGAAATATACATGAAGTTTTTCTTTGATTAGGATTTTAACTTGAAAGTTTGGGAAGTTGTAAAAAGGCTTCAACTTGTATTTGCTACATAAACATCTAGCACTATGATTTGGATATGGAAAACAACATGCATGTCCATTCACTCGTAACAAACAAAATCACTTTTATCTTTTAGGTTTCAGAATGTGTTGTCTAGGACAAACACAGACTCAGCAAGAGTGATCAGTGTTCATATGACTGAATGACATGGATATTTATAGGTTAAAAATAAAATCTGTGATGATTATCTGAGAAAAACTATCTGTATTTGTGAGAGAGACACAACAGATTAGTGTAGCCAGTGGGAATTGCACTTGTACTAGGCTTGATTTTAGGGTGTATGTATGTAGAGAGAGTTGGTGGCTGCATTGGTGATGTTGAGCTGGTATTAAGCAATATGACTGATGTATACCAAATAGAAAGAAAAAGTCGAAGGAGAATGAAGTGCAAGGTGCTCTGTAGAAATATTTTCCTAGAGTTTGCTGGAAACACTACAGAGTTGTGTGGGAGGGGAAGTCAGCACTAAATGTACGTATATTCTTGTGGCTTTTTGAGAGAGAGGTTGGTTACAAGGGTTTCCAGTGAAAGATGTTGAGAGTCAATGAAGACAACACCTATCCTGTGTGCGGAAGGGAAGAAGAGAGTCAATCACTTGTTCATCTCTTGTTCTGTTAGTAAGGAGGTCTTGAAGATTTTGTTGAGAAGGTTTGCTTTCATATAGGAGCAAAAAAGCTTGAGATATTTCTGGTGCAATCTGTTGAAGGTGGCAAAAGAAAAAATTAAGAAGGAAGATCACTTAGTCATGCTGTTTTATCATGGTCTGTTGGGCTATATGGAGTTATAGAAACATAATCCTCTTTGATCACATGACTTGTCAAGTTGAAGAGCTTGCCCGTAGTTCTTACGGGTTTAAGGGTTGGTTTGATGTTTTTATTGCTTGAACCTTTTTGAGCTTTATTTGTCCTTTTTATGTAAATATTGTCTGTTTGCATCTTTGATTCTATAATAATAGTAGTTCCTTGTGTACCACTTCCATCGTTCTTTCGGCACTGTTCTCTTCTTTTCCTACATTTACATTACCACTGCTTCTCCCGTTCCTTATGATGACTTTTCATTTTTAATAAAATGACCGGAACTGCTTCCAAGCCTTGAAGTGTTTCATTTCAAAACATAAAACAAGCTCGAATGGTTATGTAAATTATAAAGTATGTTATCAATAGCTTAAAATGCAAAATTTTGCACATTTGTTTGAAATGGAAGCTTGAGGTCATTCATTTTAGGCATATAATATGAATGTCAGGACCTAGAAGGATCCATTTTCGTAGTTGTCAACAATGATTTCTAAAAGATATATAATTGACATGAATACCAAGTTAAGCAAATTCTCTTAGTTTCTTTGGAATGCTTTGTGCAACATATCATTCTTTTAGTTTCAAATATATAAAAATTGTCTAGAGTTGTGAATTTCCTATTTCTTATCTGGCATATATTTGAGTTATCCAATCATATAGAATCCTCTGTTGATGCTGATAAAAGTCTCTATCTTCGGGCGTTTTATTGGGAGGTTTAATAATGTTTGTCGAATCTTTTATCATTACAGTTGAAAGTGGTTGATGCTGAATCCTCTGAAGGGGAATTTGCCAAACGTGCCCTTTTCTCAAAGCATGCTGAGATGAAGGGTAACTATAGATTATTCATGCTTCCTTGTTAATTAATATGTCAAATATATGTGACATCGAGAAAATTTTGGGGATTTTCAGAAATTTAATACTAAGTGTTTTTGGACTTTTTGATGCGTGACAGACTGGCCCAAGAATCATAATTTCCAGATCTTCAAGCTTGACATTGAGAATTTATTTCTAATCGACTGGTTTGGTGGTCCTAAAGCTCTTTCTATACCCGACTACCTGAGACCTCAAGTGTAAGTATGCTGTTTATAATTGTACTTTGTTCTCAAAGGTTAAAGTAGACATTGAGATGCTTATCTGGTGTACATGAAGTCTACTGATTCATCTTTTTCCATCAATTTTTTTTGCTTTTACAGGAACCAATTTCTGTCCGGGTATCCGAATTGAGAATCATTCTCATTACAAATCTGCTTCTTAATTGGTGTACCATTATATTTATAATGTAACTTTATACGTTTATAAATTATCCTTGTATCTATATTATTCTGTTGAATAGAGCCTACCAACAATAATGTGAATGATCCATCCTGCCTTACTACGAAGGAATGATCATCATATCTTAAATATTCTTGGAATCTGAATCATGAAAATTTTCGTCCGTGGTTATCATGAGCAGCAGTTGAATCGTCGAATTGGACCACAAATACCTATCAGATGAAAAATCTAAAATGTTCAGGTTATCCACCATTCTGTGGAGGATTTACAAATTTGAATTGTGCCGTAGCATCTACGTCGTCATTAACGACCACTCATACCACCTCCCAAGTAAAATAGTGATCTAACATCGATCAACTCGGAAAAACAAACAGATGAGAACAATATTCTGAAATTAGTTAGCAATGCAAGTCATTAGAAATGGAAGTATAAAGAAAATAAAATCCATGATGTTTCATCTAATTCAGAAAGTCATTATTACAAATGGAAGTTTCAAGATAACAAAATCCATGAAACTCACCCAAAGCAAATCTCATGTCCAGCTAGACCAGTACAATGAAGCCATCAGCTACTACAGCTTTATTTCTGGAGAATAAAATACATAACTGAGATACACATGAGACTTTGCGAAAGCAACTACTACTTTCTTCTACAGATTCATGTTCATAAGAACAAGAGGATTTATACATGACGATTAAATACATTGTTATGTTGATCTCACTATGATATGGCGTGTACCGATGAGGATAGAGAAGGCCCTGATTCAAACAAAACTTCAACCAATGGTTTTTAGAGCAAATGTAAACCCACAGCCACAGTACACCTTTATTTTAGTAGGATCATTGAATCCTGTCCAGCCAATGTGCACAACTTGAGGCACGGTTTGATCAAGTACGTTGCCCAACCCAAGCTGTCCATGTTCTCCCCAGCCCCATGTCATTATTTTTCCACTCTCTGGTTATTAGATACAAGAGAGGATTATAAAGTCAAAAAAAGCAACAATAGAACAAAAAAGATGAATAATGATCTAGGTACTCGTTAAGTTCTATCACCTGTCACCAGAACAGAGTGCTCAGATCCTGCAGCAATATGCACAACTTTTCCCCCATCAATACCCGCTATTCTCTCAAACGAGTAAGACATTGCTGCCTTTTCTAAAAAAGAAACAAAGATTACCTTTGAAGTATTTCGGTATTGGCACAATCATTGAATGGAGAAACAACTAATCTGCCGCATAAATAAGAGAAAACACGACAGTCTTTTGATAATCACAAACTCTCTAAAGATATGATTCTCTGTAATTTATTTTTTTCAAAAAATTATGGGATGAAGGTGGTAATGAAAAATGACATGAAGCACCAGAAAGATGGAAAATAATGAAGTCAAATTCAAAAAGCTCATTATTTATTATTGATAGAACAATGTTCCATGTAAGAAAAGAGCTCTTAAATCAGTATAACAATCCAAACAAACAAAAAACACAGGAATAAGGAAAGATAATAGAAGGCAGTAACTATATAACTACCTAAATAAAGGGGCATACATCTATAATTACTTCAAAATAAGAGGTTAATAATACCTATAATAATAAGAAATCATATTTGAAAGGACAACAAATCTAGCTGAACAATTGCAGGCTTAGGAAGCACAGCAACAGGGTTTGGATATGATATGATATGGAAATAATGATTGACCAATTTTCCAAAAACTAGGATACATATATAGCATTAAAAACACATCTATATTTACATTTATATAGTTATCAATTTTTTTTGGTAAATCTAGGGTTTGCAGCAGATAAGGGTACTAACCATCCAGAGTAGCATGTTTGCTGGAGGGAACTGTTGCTGCCAGCTCACTTTTGACTTGTTCTAAAGCACTAAGCTTTCCATGTAGGTTCCCTCCAATCATATATAGTTCTCCTTCATCTGAAAAAAGTCCCACAAATACAATTTCACAAGATTCTGAATTTGAGCTCAAGCTTAAGCACATGTAGATGCGAAGCAAACCTGTTAAGAGTAATGCATGATTCCATCCAAGAACTACTTGAGAAAGCGTGAAATGCAATGGCAACTTAAGAGGCAGGTAATCATTCGATTTGCCATAAAATGCTCTTCCCCAGATGTACAACTGCCCATAAACTAAGGAACAAAATGTACAAGATGTCAGGCAGAAGCAACTACAAGCAAAAGGAATAAAGTACAGAAAATTTCAGAAACTAGTGCAAGAGACAACTTACTAGACAAAGCAGCACTATGATCTCCATTGGCATGGATACCACCTATCATTTCTTCCTCAAAAACAAGAATGATTTGGGGAAGACTGAACAATTTCTTGGTTCCATTCATGGATATGCCAAGCTGTCCATGTCTTCCAGAGCCAAAACCATAGACTGAATTTCTTGATGGACCTGTATTAGAGTCATTCTAAACATTTCATTGTTAGTATTGGCAGCTTACCATGCTTGAAAAATATAAAACAATAACATTATGAAGGTATTTCTGTCACTAGTTGGCCTTCAAATTGATCAATCTGTCCCATCAACAAGGTTAACAGCCAATCAATTGGTCCAATTGGAAAATTCTCTAAATAAAGGGAACATTAGAGAAAAAATAAGCTACCCAAGTATGTTAATTAATTCTCTACGTAGTGCAGCCTTGGACATTTTAAAACATTGGCCACCTACTGATAGGTTATAAAAGCATGCAATCCACACACCCCTTCCATCCATGCACCCAAAACACTTCAATTTTAAATTTTATCCATGTAACTGAGCTGTGCGACTAAAACACTTCCCATGTCCGTTTCCAAGAAGACAAATTAAAGGAACTACTCAATAGAATAATTGTCATTTTGAAACTTCCCCAAAAAATTTGATATTTGATAATTAACAAAAACTAGATAAAGAATTATTTGCTTACCTTTCAGTAAGACAAGAGAATGGCGCATTCCACATGCTATTTGCTTAACATGCTTTGAAACAAAAAATGATACTTCAATAGGGGAAAACTGTGACTGATAATCACCATGCCCAAGTTGCCCAAATGAGCCATCGCCGCAAGTTAAAAGGCATCCATCATCTAGATAGAAGAGGCAATTAATGAGATGCCCACTAAATCCAGTAATGATAGAACCAGAAGGAAGGACAATGCAACAGACATTTAAGCAAATGAACTTTTAAATAGACCCTTCAGAGTGCATTACTTATTCTCAGTTTAATATGCAAGGATAAGTTTTTAAAATTTAACCCATGATGAATCACAGATTCTATTATAAAGAAAAAATTGAATAATCTAAGAAATACACTAACTCCTACTTTGTTTTCAAATACTCTCTTTTACTTATATGTTTGCCTCATTACTCTCAGTTTAACATCATATGCTAACATAGAGACGTGTTATATATCATCTCATAACCATCCAAAGTATTTGACATCCCATCTAATGTTGACAACTAGTAGCAGCGAAGCACATTCCATGCATCAAAATTCACTGTAGAAAGAATTCCATGTTAGAGAAGATTCTACCACCAAAACAGTAGCTATTGCACAAACTAAAGCCAGGTAGAACATGGCTTACTACCATTAACCAATTATGCTACATAACAAAAACTATCAAATAACACTTAATCAATGACCTCAGAACATAGTGGATGAGAATAAGAATGTTTAATGTAAGGCATGTCTATTATACATGATTTCAAGTCAGGATTGCCATTTAAGTTGTTGAGTGTAAAGTGAGCTATTTGAAACAAAGTTGATGAGAATAAGATTGTTTTCTAAGACCACAATTGATGGAGAATAAGATTGTTTAAAGTAAGGCATGTCTAGTACTATACATGATTTTAAGTCAGGATTGCCATTTAACTATTTAAGTTGTTCAGTGTATAGTGAGCTTGATGTTTTCTAAGACAGTGGATAGAGTAGTTGGAAAACATGCAAGCCAAATAAGACCATGTATATAACTCTTAACTTGGCAAATACAGATGCTTTTTTACACCACTTAATAATTGTCAGACGCAACATAATAGCGTACGGGAAAACCACTTAAGTTGTTTATTTATATTAATCACCCATCCGTCTTTTCGATTTTCTTTCAATTCAATCGTCGATTGTGATTAGAGGTCCCTTTGGCTGATACTGATTGCTGTGAAGAAGAAAAAGTGTAGATTGGTCTATAGATATTTATACAAAGTTTATTGTTGAGGATTTGCTACGAGACCTACTGCACAACATACGAGAGCAGAAACGAAGATATTAACGAGGAGAAGATAACAGTAGCTAGACTGCTTGAGATGAAAAGCACTTTCTTTTTTGAGAAATAGATGAGAACTACCATGAAATAGATAAAAATATCAGCTGGCATGGATTTCAGAAACAACTGAGATGAACAAAATTCTAGTACTGTTACTGATTTCCTATAATTTAGAACTTTCAATATCACTATTCACTACCTCCCAATATTTCCTCTAGTCCACCATCAGTTGGTATGACACTATAATGGTGTCTGCAAGGGTTGTCACAGAGTGCAGCATCTGTATTTTGCCTATTTGGGGCAGGACAGGATATAAAGTAGTCAATTGTCAGTTTCGGATTAGGGCAGAGTTTTTGTTAGGTTTCATTTTTGTTGGTTGTAATTTATTCCATTGGTTTTCAACGAGATTTCCTCATTACCATTCACAAAAAAAAGAGAGTTAAGGGCATAGTTTACTCAAACCTAGACAAAAAAAATGAAGACAAGAAAGGGTGTCCCTAAGCACAATGTTATGGACTGTGTAACTTGACTTGGATTAAAAATGCATGTTTCACTAAAGGAGATCACTTTGGTATTTTACTATTTTAAAAAAATCGAATTTGACATGGTGCTGACAGCTTGCATGTACCAAAAGACAACACATGTAGTGATTTGTAAAAGTGAAATATGACTTGGTCTTTATAGCTTGGCATCAACTATATTTGTCTTGTGCCCATAGATCAAAGGGACAAAATTCATCTTTCATGATTTTCATTTGTAGTATCATATTCTTCAATTTATGCTAACTAAATCCCATATTGACTTGGCCTCGAGCTTGGGCCTGGTATTGGGATCGCATGATTGCGTCAATTTGGCCAATGAGCTTTAGCCTTTAGGGAGCATAGTGGCACTTTGAAAACACACTTTACGGTTTGCACCTCACCACTTTTGCTTGGTTAGGTGGCACAACATGGCCCCTAGTGAGGTGCTTTAGCATATAAAACTATGATGTCCTTTGTAATTTTGACGACAGTCTGTAATATTCCCACAATGAACTGGCATTCATTAAAATGAAAGCAGTAAAGGTAATACACACAGGTCATGCTTTTAACAGTTCAAATTCTAGATCCAAAGTACTTGTTATGTAGTATCATGTATTGCCCAAACATCAAATAGGTGATCTCCCATGTGTAACAAATGAATGACAAGATATTAGATGCTCTTGGTACTAATAAGTGGATCCAATAGTTCTTTCATGCTAAAGAATATATTGAAAAGATAGTCAGTGAATTGTGAGTTGTAAGAAACTACTTCTAATGAAACATAGAACTTAAAGAAAATCAACTATCAAGAGTAAGAAATGCAGCAGAAGATGTTAGATACTCAAGCCTCAAGGCACTAATAAATGGATGCAAACGTTCATTCATGCTAGGGAATTCATTGAAAAGGTATTCAGTAAAATTGCTATCCACTTATCCTCAAAAAAACATCTAACTCTTAAAGAATATACCAATAAATCAAAATAACCTGTAACAAATCCGGAGTGATTCCAACCGGCAGAAACAAAAGATACTGTACAGTTTTCCAAGATTTTTAAATATCTTGGTTTGGCACAGTTTTTTGGCAGGCCATGACCAAGTTGACCTTGCGTACCTCTCCCCCATGTCAATACCCTGCCATTACCTGCCACGAAATGAAGAACTTACACCTTTAGTTTTCAAGAAATTGCAGTATTACATGGCAAAGGTTTATCAGAAAGAAGTAAAAATGTACATGGAGCCACAAGGAGATCACACAAATCAACGATTCAACTGGTTTCAGTGAAATACAGGAAAGAAGAAAACAACAAGCATTAAAAAAGTGTTAGCCACCAAAATATCTTGCATGAAGGTAGATGCCATATCTAGAAATGACAGATATTTAACCATAGAAGCACATAATAAAGGTTGTTCAGGCATGTTTTGACAAGAACCCTATCATTTTTCTTTAAATTCTGCATCCTTTGGGATTCAAACCCACAACCCCCAATTGGAGTAATTGTCACATACGGAATTAACTACTTTTTGCTCGGTAGCAAGAACTGATCGTGTTTATCATTATAAAGTTAATTTTGCATGGCCCAAGAATTGTCCAAACAACTATTCAACAATCGGTGATCAGGCTTTTGCTCTTGTGGGGAGCTGATTATTGTTATACAAAAAGTCGATCATTATTCACCTGATGAGTTTCTAACTTTTCAATGAATAAAAAAATATCTATTAAATACCAATGTAAAAAAAAGTGTTTTTTCTTCTAAAGACCCAAAAGGCAATGGTAACATAAGTACATCTCTATGACAACGTCAAACATGTCAGAGTGTAAGTTTTCTAACATTTGACCAAATACCGCAAAATGAAACTAAGATCGAACACAATGATAATATAATACTAAGCAAAACGATCTGTACAACCTCATAGTCACCAACAAAATAGAGTGATGATGGCCAACAATACGATCCACAAAACACAATCATCACTAGTGACTAAAAAAAAAGATACTTGGTGACTAATCATCTGACTGAAAATAACACCAGCTACATGGATAATCAGATCGGTGGCCTTGTAAATCCGACTAAACAGAAGTTAAAAACCCCAATCTCTTTTCTCTAGTGAACTTAAACTCCATCTCTACTCTGACAGCAAATCCATCATCAACCAGCCCACATCTAAAAGGAGTAACTTTTCGTTTTTGCTTCGACGAGAGGGGAAAAAAAAAGGGAAAAAGGGAGACACTTTGCTAAGATGAGCGCTTACTTGTCAAGGCGATAGTGTGGGCACCTCCGCAGGCCAGGTGGGAGATGGTGATGAGGGGAGGAGGATCGACAGAAGCGGAGGGCGACTGGAGGGTAATGGTGACGGAGGAGGAGGAGGAGGACTCCTCGTCGTCAGAGTGGTGAAGTAGGGTAGCAAGGGGGAGGGGCTGGGGCAAGAGCTGGTCTTGCAGGGTCCCCGTCCCAAGCTGGCCGTCGGTGCTCGCGCCCCAACCCCACAGGAACTGGAGCTGGGACGGCCTTTCGTTTTCTTCCCCCATGTCTCAAACACAAACAATGCCTTCTCCCACCTAGACATCGAAATCGGCCGGATCGGTCCTGAGCCGCGCGACCCAGTCCAGGCCCGACAATCTCAGCCGTGGATCGGGCCGGACTAGGCCTGTTGTGGACTGTGGATCGTGTTGAACCTAAGAGTCAGGCCTGCAAAGGTTCGTTTAGTAGGTTCAATTTGACCCATGAAGTAGCCGATTCAGGTCGAACTGACCCGCAAAATTTAAAAAAAAAATGGACCAGACTCGTAGAATTAAAATATATATATATATATATATATAACAAGGTCGGACTTTATATATATATATATATATATAACAAGGTCGGACTCTAAAGTCCGACCCATTAAAAAAAAACACAGGGTCAAACTGAAAGCTTGATCCTTTTAAAAAAAAACACTTTAAAAAAACAAAAAAACACACAAGATCGGGCTTCCTTAAAAAAAAAAAAAAACACAACGTTGGACTTCTAGCCTGGCCCTTTAAAAAAAAAAAGGACAATGGTCGAGTGATTTTGGACGGTTGCCAACGGTTATAAAAAGGCAATGGTCCATTTAAGTTTTTTTTTATTTAAGTAAACTAAATATTTCATTATTTTTTCTCTACTTTCATTTAACTTATAAATACCTTCCAACTCCATTTATTTTTCTTCACAATTCAATCTTCTCTTCTCTTTTCCACTACAACTTTCTCTTAACTTTCGAATGAAGATTTTGCTGTTTGGCTTTAGATTCCACCCTGTCTTCTACTCTCCAGTCTCCATGCTACACCAGCTGAGCCAACAACATCAAAATTTCTTTACTTCTAACCCCTCCATTTTTGGATTTTGGTTTTTGTGGGTTAAGAGATTTATTATTTTATATTCATTTTTTATATTAAAATGAAAATTTTTGGTAATGTTGGTAGCCATGATTATATCTCCAGTATGGAGTCAGATCAACCTCAGTTTACCCCAAAACAGACCACACAGTCCACAGCCACTAAAAAACTTAAGAAACAAAGTTCTTCGGTTTGGGAGCATGTTACAATAGACTCTGTACATCAAACTAGGTGCTACTGTAATTATTGTAATACCACATACACATGTCCTAGAAGAGGGGGTGTAGGTCATATATCTAGACATTTACAAAATTGTATATTCAAATATAATAAAGATGACAACACAGATTTAAAACAATCGAAATTACAAGTAGGATCTAATGGTATAATTAATTGAAAATATAATACAAAAAAAGTTTAGGAAGGAATAACTAAATTTATAGTAAATGACGAACAACCATTTTCTTTTTCTGAAAATAAAAATTTTGAATCATGTATGCAAAATTATTTAAATCCACAATTTAAAAGTTTTCTAGAAATACAACAAGAAATATAATTTATAAAACATTTTAAAAAGAAAAAAAAATTTAATTGGAATATTTTTTAGTTTATTATGTAAAATATCATTAACATGTGATGTTTGGACTGGTCCAAATAATTTTCCATATTTATGTTTAACTGCACATTAGATAGACATAGAATGGAATTTATAAAAAAGATTAATTG
>JAMKQA010012414.1:0-11623 GCA_024699735.1 Posidonia australis
ATTGGGTGACTTAGATGTCACTCACACGTGCTGTGTGTGTTTCAGGTGCAGACCGTGTGCAGCCAGTTTCCGGTGCAGGAATCGGAGTTTCTAGCCGCGTATCGAGATCCTAGAGGTGAGCCTGGTTACAGTCTTTTTATTCTGTGATTTGTGTAATTAGGCTTGTGATGCTATTGTTTGGTAGCGTGCCCGGGTTCGAGGCGTTACATTTCTTTAGTCAAATAGTCTTATCTCTCTTGCATCATCTATGTGACCACACTAATTGGCATCTAAGTGCCTACATTTCCATGCATGCAAGCAAAATTCTGAGAAAGACCGACTCGTCGGGTGTACGGGGGTGCCTAACACCTTCCCCATATGTAATAAGAGTCCTTACCCTTTCTCCAGTTCGCAATGATCCATACGTTGTATTCATTTGACTTGAGTCACCTATTATTTCACATTCAATTTCGAGTTTTGGTTTTCCGATACGGTTTTCCTCGTCTTCCCGTTTTATTTTCATATCATTTTTCTAGTGTTTTCAAGCCGTCTTCCTGTCCTCGGAATCACTGGATTTGTTGTGGCCTTACCGATCTCCATTTGGTCCCGATCGCGTAGTAGCGTGGTTCCTTGCAACTGGCATGGTCACAGTAAGAAAGAAGAACAACAACAAGTGGGTGTATTATATTTTCCTTCTTAACTTTGTGCGCAAGGTATTCTATATGTGATATAAAAAGGAGGCATTCTCTATATTCTCGAGTCTTCCATTATGATTATGTATGTGTGCTAGTGCACAAGTGATTGCGGGTGTGTACTTGTGCTAAGGGGGTGCTTGAGTGGGTGAATTGTGAGAGAGAGGTTGAACTGGGGCTGTGTGCTTAGGCCAACTCAGTGCTGCACACTTGATTTTCTAGTGTTTGAGAAAAAAGGTGTGACACATTGATCTAGTCTAGTCTGGTCTACCAACAAGTATGTGAAACTACTACCTTAAAGTAACTTGTGAATGAACTACCAATTCATATCAAAATGCTAAAGTTGTAAGTTACTTTAAGAGTATCTCACTCCCTTATATGCTCCTAGATCTTTAAATTATTAGGTATGAGACTAAACATATTAAAGCACCTCAAGCATTTCTCAAAGAATTACATTCTCTCCTGTTTAACCTTAGGATTATAAGTGGACTGGGTATGACCCGTTTATCGGCTTCAACACTACCCATTTGAAATAGGTAAGGGTAGAGATATTTTCTACCCGTAACCTATTAACTCATAGGTCAATCCATTCTACTTACGAGCCAACCTATTAACCTACAGGTAGCAGTTGGTATTTACCCTACCTATTAGTTTGCAAGTAAGGGTAGACCTTTGACTCACCCTAACACAACCCGTTTATAAACTTACTTAACCTCTAGACGTCCTTATCAAGAGCTACACCAAGATCACCAAGCAGTGTAGGAGTTAAAGGTGACTATCACTAGTACACTTTGTTGTAGCACTTAGCCTTACGCAATACTTAGCTTCTACGTTTCTTACTGTTTTTCAACCTTGATACCAATTGCCATGACCCGAGCCTGTTAGGCCCACTAGCCTAGTTTGATTTGTGACAAACCCGAGAAACTACTGTCCTGAAGTTACTTGTGTATGACCCACCATCTCAAGTCCAAATGCTTAAACTATAAGTCGCTTTAGTAGCATTTCACTTTCTTATATAATAGTGCAATATCTTCAAATTATGATATGCTCAAGTGCCTCAAGTAAGTATTGGGACATCACATTTAATATGATGAGCCGCTAGTGTGTATAATCTGAAATCACTTAATGAGAAGTGACGAGTGAAGATTATATAATCATAAGCTTATACTAAAGTACCTTATGGCTAACTGATTTGTTTGATGGTATAGAAATAAAAGGATTCTAGTTTAGACAAGTCATGGCCTACTGTCATAGATCACGGGCCAAATTGAGTAGACCTTGGGCTCATGTTGTGAAAATTGGCTAGAAATATGATGACTAGAAATATGGAGAAAACAATTGGCTAGAAATATGGAGAAATGAGAATATCTATAACTTGGACCTTAAAAGAACTTCAAGAGTTTAAATGTGGGAGAATATGATGACTCTCTTGATATATGTATAGTCTCACATTGCTTAATAAGAATTAATGAGTGTGAATTATATTGTCATAAATCTATACTAGAGTACCTCATAGTTTTAGCTTTTTCAGATGATACCGAGATAGACTGGATCTGGTTTAAATAGATCATGAGTTATAGTCACAAATCACTAGCTAAACCAAGTAGGTCTTTGGCTCAAGTTGTGAAACTTTGCCAATAACTTGAAGTTAATGTAAATCTCTTCTAATGACATGAAGCAAACAGGATCATTGACCTAAAGGAGGAGTGCATCTTAGGATCACATTTAAAATATCTACCTAAAAATATGCACAACCTCCTATTGTGCCAGCAAAGTCCACGCTTCAAGCACCACTAGAAAAGATGTTGGTCAGAAGGGGGATATTCCTTTTAGCAAATGTCAAATTGTCAATTTAATCGACTAGAAGAGGATCCTCTCTTGAGATACCAATCTAATACCTTACTTTGAATTAACAATCTCTCTAATTAAATCATATCCCAGTGGAGCAAAGCATGACCCAAAGTTGCACTTAAGGTCTATTTGGTAGAACTTCAGCTTCTGAACTCAAGTGTAGAAGCTGTTATACTCCAACTTTTGGAAATGTAAAGGAATCACTGTTCTAAAAGCTACATGCTTCTGAGAAGTTGGTAGTATTTGGTAGAATTGTTGGACCATTGTAACTTCTAAGGAGAAACTATATGCTTAAAACCTCTACCAAATGGACCCTTAGATCGTTGGAATTGGAGGATGTCTATGGTACTTACAGCAAGATAGCATTAAATGCCACGTTGGAAGGGGGAGGGGGTGAAACTATCTTACTTTCTAGTATACACGCATTATGCAAGGTAATGTCTCATTGTGGGAATTTGAAAAGTCGTGCAAATTGATTTCATTCTTTTTAAGATTACTTCAATTGACTTCCCAAAGTTATTGTAAATTTCTTATTAATTTAACATGCGTTTAATTTCTTCTTCTTCTTCTTCACTCAATTTATTATAAATTCTATAATTTTATCAAATTCAATCAATCATTGCATAGCTTAATGGATGAAATCACTCAATATCAAAACTGGTTTGGCAATTGCTTAATAGGGATAGTCATGCTATGTGGATTGGGTTAGTTAAGGCCAGATATATGAAGTTAGGGCATGGAACTTTGCTTAACTCTTCCTCTAGCCACTGTTCTCTTTTATGGCGAACCCTTAAAAACACCTTCCCTATTGTCAATTGCTTTTCCTTCTTCCGTCTGGGAAATGAGAAGGAGATTCTGTTCTGGGAATAGAAATGGAGGGATGGGGATAAATTGAAATTCTTGTTTCCTTTACTTTTTTTGATTTGCAAGTGGGAAAAAGCATCTGTGCTAAAAATGCATCATATTTACAACAATGATTTCAATAGACTACTGGATAATTCCAACATTTCACCTTGCGACTTGGATATCTTGTAATCCCAATTGGACTCTCTGTCGCAAATCTTGCACTCTACTACCTTTGGAGTGGACAGGGATATTATCTCCTGGACCCCTTCCCCTTCCTCCAAGTTCTCTATGAAATCATGTTATTTAAGATTGAATGATGACGAGCTCAGATTTAACCTGTTTGAGTAGATCTGGAGAACTTTGGCACTCCTGAAGGTCAAATTATTCTCTTGGCTTGTCATGCATAACAAAAATCTTTCCAAAGAAAATCTACTAAAGAGAGGGTGGACTGGCTCACCTATGTGTATTTTCTGTAAATTCAATATTAAATCTAATAAGCATCTGTTTATGTTTTGTGATTTCGTTTCACATATATGGCAGTTTTTCTTATGCTATAGACTTTATCCTGGATATTGTAACTTGGGACACTTATATTGGCATAAACCTGTCCTTAAATTTCATTTAAGCGATACTAACTGGTTTCTTCTGATCCAGGCTATCCTTTGGGTAACCTGGAAAGAACGTAATGCCAGGATTTTTCGTAATATTTCCAAGCCTTCTTATGTTATTATTTCTGATTTAATTGAATTATTGGAGTATTGGTTAGATTCTCTTCTACTAAATTTTGAAAAGGAGGAACTGATGAACTCTTTGGCCTCTATGAAGGCTACTTGGGCAGAGAACTTATCTACCTCTTCTGATGCTCCTCCCACCTCCACTGACTCCATCATCCCGACTGCTGCTGCTGAAGCGATGAAGCAGTAGTTTGTCTCTTGGTTTTTTTTTGGATAAAACATTATTGCCAACTTGTTGGTGGTTTGTAATATTGATAAGAACATTGTCTATTTCGTGATTGGACTCTTGATTCTCCTAATTTTCTTCCTGAGGATTAAAATCTAATACTAAAAACTTACCATTGTCAAAAAAAATCACTCAATATGCTACCTACAGTACTTCTGCACCACTGCCATAGAGCTTGCAACTGGGACAATACCATTAAACAATGAGTTTCCAAAGATCCATGCATTAGTGCAATGCACGAGGGATTTGTTGGACATCGATTGCTACCAATGCCCAAAGAAGTTAAAGCATTAATTGGTTGCCCTATTCTTGTAATCAAAAAATTGGTGCCAAAATCCTTGCCTGGAGTTGCAATTTGAGGTATGAAACATGTCCATTCTACGTTGGTGCATCAAGACTCTCCTTGTTGACAAAATATGACGATTATCGCTTCATCACTTGGGCAATCACACTAGTGGAAATAAGGTTACAGGCAATAGTTAATTCTACAACTGTTAGTCAATAAAAATATTTGGAATAGTTCCAAATGTCGTCTATTATATTTTAAAAATTTTAATAAATAAAAATGTATTGGCAACAGTAGACATGGAAATCGATCTGGGTCCAGCACGATCTAGGCCCATGTATCTCAGAAATGGATCGAGCAATACCAGACCCGTCGTGGGTCGTGGGCCTTGTCGAGCCCATATGTCAGCCAACTTAGGCTCGTAGAGTAGGTCTATTTTGATCCGTAGATTAGATTGGACAGGACAAGGTCGGACCAGGTCAGTCCGAAAATTTAAAAAAAAAAAAAAAAAACAAACCAGAAGCACCGTGGGTCGTGGACCAGCCCAGCCCGATCCTATCCACCAACGAGCCATAGGCCGTATTGGACTCATGAATTGTCAACAAAAGCCTAACCCAGCCTGACCAGTCCAGCCTATGAGCCGACCTGGCCCCGTTCAGACCAGGTCCTCTAGGCAACAGTTGTTAAAAGTGTGTATTAAAATATGGTAATTAAAAAAAAACGATGTGGGCCTGCACCCTCTCCATCTTCCATGATCTTCGTTTTCTTTTACTATGCCTCTCTCCGCACGCTCACCTCCTTCTTCCTCATTCTCCTGATTTCTCCTCTCATTTTTTCTGACTCCTCCCTCGTCCCTCCTCATCCTCCCATAACCAGACCCACACTGCTGTACCTTCACCACTCTGCCCTCCTCCCTCCTCCCTCCTCCGTCCCACAACTGGAGCCACACCGCCACACCTTCACCACTCCTCCCTCCTCCCTCCTCCTTCCTCCCACGATCGAAGCTACACCATTGCACCCTTGCCACTCCTTCCTCCCTCCCACAACTGGAGCCGCACCCTCGCCACTACTCTCTCCTCCGTCCTCCACCTCCCATGCCCCTTTTGCTGTTCACTGCATGCCAATCAAGATCAAAGCTGGAGTGTGCGAGCAACCGTCTTCTTCCCCATCTGAGCAGCCGTTCTTCCTCCAAAAAGATAGGTTCTTCTTTAGTTCCAAAAATCGTGAGTTGACGGCAAATCAATCGTGAGTTGTTTGCCCTATTCCGTAGAAGTTGTTTGTTCCAAACTTGTCTATTTTCTCTTTTAGTTTAAGCATGGGATATTTGAAGAAACTGAATCGATTAGAGAGACAAATGCTTGAGATGCAAGGATTGGGGGTAAGAGAATCTTCTATAAATGTTAGTTTCATATTTAAATCTATATTAATTATATATGTATGGTCTCTTATTAGGTGGCAAGAAGAAGATCTGAAATGACAAGTCAAGATTAAGGGTGAACAATTGTTCACAATGAGTAAGATTATCAAATCTTCCATTAATATTAGTTTATGTTCTGTGTTTTTGTTTATGATTTGGACACTAGTAGATTTCTATATCTCATGGAAACTTGGACCATTATTTTTATAACTTCAGCTTTATGTACCATTAGTTCTATTAATGATGTTTGGATATGATTGTTTGTGAGTATTTTAGTTAATTTTATTAGTTCTTGCTTTCACAATGTTTGGAAGTGATTGTCTAATGTATGAGATGCCTTTTTTTTTTATAATAATGTTGACTAATTGTTAGGTAAGCATTTAGGAAAAATATTGTTAGTGCATTTCAAAGCAGAAAAAGAACTTTAGTTCAACAAGACCCAAATGGTGATAATCAAGCACATCCAATTATTGGAACTTTAGCTCGACAAGACCCAAATGGTGATACCTTTCCCAACTCTGCTTTTATTTAGACCAACAAACAAAAGTTGGAAATTTCCTATGTTTTGTGTGTGTTTTCCTTTTAAATCGACACTTCTCATGAAATAAATGAACTTGTGAATTTATGGTTGTACTTATGAAGTTACGTGCTTTTATTGTTTTTAGAGCTAAAGTGTGTTCAAGGCTTGGACTTGTGGCACAATAGCTCTACTCACATTGCTAGAGAGATAATTACAGGCTACTCGAATGGTAATTCAAAAAGAAGGATAAATGAAATCCTTGCAGGTTGGTCTATCACTTGTGCTTGTTACTTACTCTCCCTAACCTCTTATCTAATGTGCAGTCTCAAAACCTTTTTATCTTCTTATTTGATAGCTTATGACTTCTCAAACACAGGTGATAATATCTTGAATGTAACCTTTTGGTATAATGGAACCTACAAGGACAATGGCCCACTGCTTTGGATTCCTAGAGCTTCAAATGTTGTACGTATTTCAGCAGATGAGTATAACTCAATATCAGTATGAAAAGATCCACAAACTTGGTTCTTCTTTTCATTGAGAAACCAGACCATTGGACTTAAATAGATTGAAGAATTGAAATATAGGGGCTAATATGATTTAAAAAAATACTAAATCATCACAAGAAATAAAGCATCCTCAAACTGTAGTATGCTATGAATATGGAAACAACTCAATCACAAGGTAAGAAAAGCATCCTAAAATTAACTAGCATGTTTATAACATTTGTTGAATATGTGTCTTGAATTTAGTTATAACTTGTACTAGGGGTATTTTAGTCTTTTGACCATTTAGGATGTCCAAGTATTTAAGCTTGGCTAGGACACCCAATTTGATAGAACACATTTGTATTTCCATTTGAATTAGTGGAACAAACTCCTCCCGCTCTCCATCCGTGGACGTACCTATTTGAGGAACCACGTAAATCTTTGAGTTTTGTGTGATCTCTCCGTCTCTTCTCTTCTCATGATGCTTAACAACATTGGAGTGCCGAATGCTGTTAACTAACACCATTCTTTCTGTCAAGAAAACTTGGGCAAGCTGTATCAGCTCAAAATTTTGATTATGATTTGTATTTTTGAGTGCAGGCATCAAACTCTTATCTCCACTTCTTCAAAGGTGCTAATGTGAAGTTGCTACTTGATTTTGTCAAAGAAATGTCAAGGGTGAAACCTCACCTACTAGGCGTAATATTTCTTCTACCATTAGTCCACTTCTATTGACATGGGTCATTCAATTACTTTTTCTGGTAAGCTGTAACTTTTAAATCTCTATAGTCAAACAAAAACAATTTTTTTTATCGAATGGGATTTGCATACCTAATGACCTTGCGATTTGTCCAAATCTATGCTGAGATATATGTGAGACCCTCTCACATTTTTAGCACCACCAATTTAGCTCTAAGTGTGAGCTTAGTAAAGACATAATTATTAGTTGGATATAATTAGAATAAACATTTGGTGATATTAATCCATAAATCTTTGTGCTTTATCAAAACACATATTTTTCATTCTGACATGCTTGAATCTTAACTGACATCAAATGGAATAGTTTATTTGATCTAATGGAATGGTTTATATTGTTTATTACCACAATTTTATTCTAGTGGAATGGTCCATTTTTCATAACAAGATTTTCAGAAAGTTGCAACTGAGAGATGTATTTTATTCAACGTGTGTAGGTCATCTTGGCTAATCTTGTTAATGAGAAGCAAAGCACAAGGATGTTCATGAAAATGCATGGTCTAGGAGATATCCCTTATTAGACGATTTCTTATGCATATTTTCTACTCTTATCATCTGCGAACATGCTGTTCCTTGTGATGCTTGGTACCTTGTGTTTTTATTTCATGTGATTTTAGGATATCTGGTTAATCAAACACTTTGATTCATGAAATTATATTACAAAAGCATGATGTCTATTGATATAACTACACTTGCATTTCTTTAGCAATCTCAATTCGACGCCCTTTTAATTTGCATAATCTTAATTCTTCTTGTTGTTTCCAAACAAAATCCAATCTCTATCTAATTCTGGATTTCAGAAATGGAGGCCATCTCTTCTTTCAACTTTTTTTGGCAAGAGCTATTCAGGTATCATTCATTCAAGTTAGATAGCACATCAATGCTGAAATTATTATGTATTATTCAGATATGACATTTTCAAAATCAGATCTTCCACACATCAATGCCTTGTAGCTCAGAGCTATGCAAAGAAATATGGGTTTATATGGGAAACATGTTGGTGCCCTTGGCATTGTAAGACAACTTTTTTATTCAAGTTTGTAACGCCTCCTTTACACTACATACTAGTATCATTACTACTCAAGTATTTTTACTAAATAAATAACTATAAAAACTACAATGAACAATAGGATTATAACAAACTACTCCTACCTAGAACTGTGTGCGGCTATGTGGCTCTAAATTATATGCACTAGATCTGGATTGTACTCTTCAATTTGTACCTAGAAACAAAATACACAAAATACATGTAAGTAATGTCAAAGTCATCCAATATGCACTCATGAGAGACCTAGACCAGAAAGTTCACTAGGAATCCATGAACAAAGACAGTATCGAAATGCAAATCTGAAGAAGGCATCAAAATCGTAAAACCTGACTATTGGAAAAATCATATCACAAAATCATGCTTTTCAAATCATTGTTATCTTTTTCCTTTAAAACTTTATGCATCTTTGAAAACTATTTCATGTATATTTGGAAAGCCAAACCATGATTAGAATCCAGCTCAAACCTACACTCACATACACAACGAGAAAAGTCGTTGAGTCACCCTAGTTACGAGTGCTCGACTAGCTAAAAACAGTCGGTGAGGCTCCAACCCTGACTCTACTATACTACTGTGGTGAACTACCCCATATAGAAGTCCAATTCTCCCAACTGCAGCCACACTATATCCACATATCATACAGCATGGGGTGAGTCCTACCGATGTCCTTTAGTGCCTAAGCACCTGGAAACTTGAATCCTAGACTCGACCAACATCGACATTAAGGATAATCTAAGTTCTCCACACCCGAGCCCTATAGTACCACAACCATAGTCACGAGGCTCCATCTTCGGACTCAAGCTCATCAACCACGACGTCAAACTCATATCCAACTTCTTAGAGGCATCACACCCCCTCCATCGGTACTATCCTTTGTCTACATGGTTCCTACCAAAACTACAAAAAACATTTTCAAAACATACATTCACTTTTCCAAAATCATTTTCAAAATATTTTTCATCACATCAATCACCTACAAATTCAAAACCACAATTTAACACAAAGTATTTATGCAAATAGGGTCTATCAAACACTATAGCAAAACCCGTTGTAGCAGTCTACGGGACCAACCCATGATAGTAGGTGTACGAGGTTAACTCGTGATAGAAAGCCACAACCAAAAATTTCATAGATAGACTAGAACACCTAAAACATGATGATCGGATTTCGCCTAAGTTGGGAACTCGAGACGGTCTCACCACAAGCTCCCTAAAATCACACAAAATACATGAGAACATAGAGTCGTAAGGCTTCTATCATTTGGGACAAAAATCAAGGAAAATCGAATCGAATAGTTCAAGTTATGAGAATCGAAAGCATAAGGACTCATTGTACAAACACTATAGCAATCCACATGAAATTTACTATAAAATTCACTGATAAATCACCAAAAATTCTAGAATCTCTACTACACATCAAGAGCAAACTAATCTACAACTTTATCACGTACTGCTGGCAATTCAAGTACTTATTCCTAGTTTCTATGTATGTATATGCTTTATAGATCCGGCGTTTCTTTATCGGGATAGCCATTGCAGTGGAGGAGAAAGAAATGTTAGAATATTTCTGTTTTTTTAATTGGAAAACTACCAACTTGGTTCGTTGGACCTGAGATACATGTGTTTCATTGACCCGTAACTGGGTTGATCCTTATCTTTCCACCCTTAAACAAATTGACTACTTTCCCTTCAAATCATGGAGTTGGATGATGCTGTGTTGCATCTTTGTGGAAAGCGCTGGATTTGATTTGGACGGAAAGTGAATTCCTGTTGACCAAGTGAAATATTGGTGTTTGTGCATATTGTTGGAAATGAAACCAATGGAAAGTAAATTTCGTCAGATTCTAAAGTATAAAAGCCTAACCCACACCTCATTTCTCACTCTCTCCCGTGGAATTTCACTAGATTCCCCCCCAATCCCTCTCCTCCTCACGAAAATCCTCTCCGCAGTTCTCCCCCTCCCCGCGTCCTCCCCCTCCCCGCAGTCCTCCTCCCTGCGTCCCTGCATCCTCCCCTCCCCGTAGTCCTCCTCCTCCCCACAGTCCTCCCCTCCCTACGTCCTCCCCTACGTCCTCCTCCTCCCTATGTCCTCCCCTCCCCGCAGTCGTCTTCATCCTCAACACTCCGACGCAGTGCCATCGTCGACGTCCTCAACCCGCCGTCTGGAAGGTCGGAGTCTCGGCATTCGTTGGCGCTGGTGGCATCGAGAACTGGGTCGGTTGGGCTTTCGCTATCGAAGAACGGAAGCAGATCATCAAAGGTTTGAATTTTCCCCCTTTTTTTTGATTTTTTTTGTTTGAGGTTGGGAAGTTAAAAAAAAAGGAGAAGAAATTATTCTTTTCATGTTTTGTTGTACGGTCATGTCTGCCTTGCTTTCCTCTTTTTCCTGCCATTTTGCTCTACGTATTTGTTTGTCTGCTTGGTTGTTGTTGACATGTGAGCTGGCAATTCGAGTACTTATTCCTAGTTTCTATGTATGTATATGCTTTATAGATCCGGCGTTTCTTTATCGGGATAGCCATTGCAGTGGAGGAGAAAGAAATGTTAGAATATTTGTGTTTTTTTAATTGGAAAACTACCAACTTGGTTCGTTGGACCTGAGATACATGTGTTTCATTGACCCGTAACTGGGTTGATCCTTATCTTTCCACCCTTAAACAAATTGACTACTTTCCCTTCAAATCATGGAGTTGGATGATGCTGTGTTGCATCTTTGTAGGGTCCCTTTCTTTTTACATCTTTGTAGGCATAAAGTGTAGGAACACCTTTAATTGGTTCACT
>JAMKQA010012415.1:0-17402 GCA_024699735.1 Posidonia australis
GACATCCAGCCTTCCCATTTGCATCCCATGCATTCATCCTTTTGTGGTTTTCCTCGTCTTTCCCTTAAAAGACTAGGTGGCGACTCCCTTTTCTTTTCTTTTATCCTTGCGCCTTCGCCATCATTGGCATGGCTGCGATCTCCTCCCCTACCCCTCCTCTCCGGGTCGGGCACGGTCGGGCATGGTCACAATATCATTTGTCAAACAAAACAGGGCCCTGTTCTGACCAAGGGCCAACAAAAAGATTTCGCGCCCGTGAAAACTCGAAAGAAGAAAGGACCCTGACCGCTTGGCCAAAGGGTCAAACAACTGGATTCCATGCCCACGAAAACCCAGAAGAGAAAGGATAAGGACCTTGACCGCTCGGTCAAAAGGTCAAACAGTTGGATTTCTTGCTTGGGGAAATCCGAGAAAAGGGCTAAGACCTTGACCAACTAGTCAAAAGGTCAAGCCACAGTATTTCCTGCCCAAGGAAATCCAAGAGAGGGGTTAGGACCTTGACCATCTGGTTAAAAGGTCAAGCCACAGGATTTCCTGCCCAAGGAAATCCGAGAGAGGGGCTAAGACCTTGACCATCTGGTCAAAAGGTCAAGCCACAAGATTTCCTGCCCAAGGAAATCCGAGAAACCAAGGACTTTGACCACCTGGTCAAGTCAACCAGCTGGATTTCGTGCCTGTAAAAGTCCAAGAGAGGCAAAGGACATTTGACCGCCTGGTCAAAGCCAGCAAGCTAGATTTCGCACCCGTGAAAATCCAAAAGAGGGAAAGGACCTTGACCGCCCAGTCAAAGATCAGCAAACTGGATTCCGCGCCCGCGAAAATCCAAAAGGGGCACATGACCATGACCTCCCGGTCAAAGTCAACAAGCTAAACTTTGCGCCCGCGAAAATCCAAAAGGGGCAAATGATGTTGACTGCTCGGTCAACGTCAACAAGTTGGACTCCGCGCCCGCGAAAATCTAAGAGGGGCAAAGGACATTGACCGCCCGACCAAAGTCAACCAACTAGATTCCGCACCCGAGAAAATCCAGGAGGGGCAAATGACGTTGACCGCCTGGTCAAACTCAACAAGCTGGCTTTCGCACCCGTGAAAATCCAAAAGGGGCAGATGACATTGATCGCCCGGTCAAAGTCAACAAGCTGGATTTCGCACCCGCAAAAATCCAAAAGGGGCAGAAGGATCTCATTGACTCAAAAGGAGATTCCAGAAAACAAAGCGATGATCCCTGGATTATCCCCCAAGAAGGAAAACGGCCAAGGTGCTCCGATGGGCAGAACTATAATATGCTAATTGCTGATGCTGTGGTGCAGAAACTGGCACTCTTGCTGAGACGCACGTACAACCTCTTCTTTGCTGGAATTTTCCATATTGTTTGTAAAAGGTGACTTATTTGCAAATATCCATAACTTGAGGCTTTATTGCAAATTGCCCAATCACGACTACCTTTAATTGCTGTATTGCCGCCATGCTGTGACATTCGAGATTCTGCTAACAAATGTCTGCTTCAAATTAAACTTCCCACATCCTTTGTGGACCGATCTGCAAATTTGTGAAACGTAAGGGGTTTTCTGCAAATTACCCCATGTGGTGCATTTTGTGGGCCATGTGCTTGGAGCATGAGTTGTGAGGTGCTAGGGGTTGAAACGTAATTTTCACAGCCATTTTGCATTTTGAACCCTGACTTATTAAATTATTTGTAAGCGGGCCCCTCTAGTAACTGCCATAACTGCCAAAGGACATTCTCCAATTTTATTCCTGATCCTTGAGAGTGCACGGGGCTTTATGCTGCTTGGCCTTTGCATCATATTCTGCTGACGGCGGCGGTGCACAGGAAGTGCGCTGACGAAGTGCTCCCGGCTGGTGCGGGCATCCGACGCATCGGCGAGGTGCGGCGAGGTGCAGTGGCTAAGTGCTTGGTCGACGGCGGTGATGGACCGGACCCTCCATGACTGGCTGGACCGAGGGTCGCCGGCGGAGGTAATCTCGCCTCTTTGCTCTCCTCCTGTATTTTGCTTTGCTTGCATCCTCTTTTGCACGGACGACCGGTGGCTCGGATGGATTTTGGCGGGTTGTGCGAGTGGCGGCTAGGATGGCAACTCGGTGATGGTTGCGGGCTAAGATGGGTTAGCCGCGGGGCTTGGTTGATTGGCAACTGTGAGATGCTAGCGGGTTGGAGTAATGGTGTGGGTCGCCGGTGGATCTGGGGTTAGCGGCGTGTTGGCTATGGGTAATGGAATGTTGAAGAAGGTTTGAGGTTTGGGTAACACCTTGATTTGCTGTTGCCTATGCCATTCATGCCATGCTGCCATTTATGCCATATAAATGCTGTAAAATGTAATTTTATTCTCTGAATATTGGCCACTTTAAACATTCATCTGTTGACCCATGCTCGAATAAAGAGTATAAAATATTGCCCATAGATTGCACATTTCCACGTAACACGGAACTGTAACTGTACGCCAGTTTAAATTTGCATTTCCGCCGCCACATGCCGTAGCGCTTTGAATGCCATGCCTTTTGCTATTATGCCAATGAATGTAATGCCACATTTGACATATTTTGCATTCGTCATGCCTGCTGCTGCCGTTTAACTCTTGGTTCGGCTTTTTCCCTTTCCGCAGGATGACCAAGTCCCTGAGGAGGGGACCCCACAATCCTCACGGGACACGCCTTCTAGTCCTCGTCCCTAGCGGTAAGGCAGTTTCTCGAGGTCACGGGCCTCTAGCAGCTCGACTCCTATTGTCCCCATTGAGGTAAACTCGAAACTGGAAGAAAATGTATATACACCTGGTGTTTTGTCTGACTAATGCATTTCCAGGAGTCCGGCAATTTTGAGGGGCGGCTGCTTAGTGACCATCACATCTGTGAGGGTCCATATTTTGTGGTAATCCTCCTGCTTTAACAAGCTTTAATTGCTCTTGACTTTGCATTAATTCTGTTCTTGACATTTCAAGAGGGGGACGCAAACTGGTTCATGCAGTGCCATTGGGGCCCGATGCTCGACCATTTCCATCGTCTACCGGACTTTCTGGAGGACTTCCTCCTTCACCGATCCCCATTTGAAGATTTGCTTCACATACCCATCATTCACAACCATTATAACTTTTCAGGGCTTTGGTGGAAAGGTGGAGATTTGAGACGCACACTTTCCATTTTCCATTCGGTGAACTGACCGTCCTGCCTGACCAGTGGGCTCTGTTAACGAGCCTTCCCTTCGGTGACGAGCCGATTATAGGTGAGACCACTCACGGTATGCACTTTACTCCCACGCACTTAGGCCGTGTTCCTCCAAAGCCACCTCGAGGGAAATACATGATCACAGTAGGATGGCTGAGAGAGTGGGACAAATTCTGGCCCATCCTCGAGCATGACAGCGATGAGGTAGAATTTGTACTGAGGGATTTTATGCTAGACCTTCTGGCCATGATGTTCTGCGATTCATCTGCTTATTGCATTCATGCTGACTGGATAGCATATTTAACCAATCTGGAGCATCTGGATCATTATGATTGGGCCGGCGCTAGTTATACCTGGCTGATCTGCGGGCTTGACAATGTGGTTAAGCTTGGGCGCCGCTCTTATGTGGGGTTGTACCCTCTACTGACTGTAAGTATTTGCTTTTATTACTTTTGCAAAACAAATTTCCTTATGCTTAATATCTGATAAACTGACTTCGGTCTGCCATTTTTAGTACTGGATTATGGAGCATATCACTAGAGGGCATAGTTTTGGTCGTCTTCGGGACGAGCTTCTGCCCCTTCCCCGCCAATGGGTTGAGCCTTATCATCAGGCTGCTGCTGGGGTCTATAGTTACGAGTCCTACCGGTATCTACTGGACCTGGTAGAGCTCGAGGATGTAAGTTTCCCTTCTTTTTTATGCGGTATCCTCTTAATGCTTACTTAGATTGCTTATATATTTCTCTTGCCTTATAATAGGTTCATCTGCACCCATTCTCCAGATACGATGGCTTTGACTGGGCTCCCCTAAACTCTGGCTACGTTCTTAGGGACAAGCAGGTGAAGTTTTATTGCATGAAGAATGTGGCTCATTTCCTTCCGGGCCGAGTGCGGCATCAATTCCTGAACGAATTCTGCATACCTGCCCCTCCTCCTTCTGACATGGATCGCCCGGCTACGACTCGCTCAGTTACTAGAAGCCGGCATGCAGCAGCCTTAGCGTCCTAGGACATACACGTCCTTCGGGAAGTTAACTATACAGACTATCTGGCTTGGTACAGGCGTGTGGGGAAGCTGTACCTATTTGAGGAGGCAGTGCGGGATAGCCAGCGTGGGATGTGGTATGCCTCTGACAAGGCCAAGGTACATGTTTATCATTTCTGCTCAATATTCCTGATATATGAATTATATAAGTCTGACATTCATCGCAATCCATAGGGCTTCGAGGAGTAGTTTGGCACCTTTTATGCTGACATTTGCCGGAAGAGGGTAAGATTTTTACTTTGCAAATTATCATTTTTAGCTTAGAGCATGCTTGACATATCTGTTGTTTTGCAGGAACTGCGCTGGCGCAACATCATGTGGGTATGTTTCTGTTTCTGTTTTTTTTGTTAACTTCCCTTATAATTCTGACTACTAATAGAAAACTTTGGCATTGCAGCAAGACTTCCCTGCTCAAGAGGTGAATGTAGCCAGTAGCGGGGATTTCACCATGGAGGCATCTGAGAAGGACCGCTCGGATACCGAGGTTACCCAGACAGTCTGTGATTCTGCTCCTCGTTCCCAGGTTGCTGCAGCTGCTCAGTGGTCGCGCCGAATCACCCGTCGAGGCGCCTGTCTCTTGGCTGAATACTTCCAAAAGGCGGCATCTGGCGAAGAGGATTCAGACGAGGAGTAGCTTTTTTGTATTTGTAATTCTTTCCAATTTTGTAAGAATAGTGGAATATTGTAATCCTTTTGAAAACTTATAAAGAAAACCAGATTTCGTGATATGCCCACTCCGGGGCTCTATGTGTATGCTGTATGCAGGTTCTCTATGCAGGTTTAAAATAAATGGCGTCGATTTGGCGAGGTCCCAATTTCAGGGGAGGTGCTGCTGAAATTTGCAGCCATTCCAGGCACCACCGAGGTGCGCCACCTAGGTTCACCGCCTAGGTGCACCGTTCAGATGCGCCTCTAAAAATGGCGAGTTCGTTTTCCTTTTTTACTGAAACCCTTTTTATTTTCCCTATATAAACTCGCGTTTTGCCAGAGAGACCGCCGTCCTTTCTAAGAAAACAACATTGGATCTCTACTTCTAGCTCTCTTTTGGATCTTTTTTAAGCACCAGCTACGCATCATACTCTGCATCACAATGGTATGTATGCTTTCTACCGTTCTTCTGTTGATTTCTCATTGGCTTCTTTGTGCTTTGCTGCAGATTTTGCATTCTGTGATATTATCCCAGTTCTATGGCAAAATATCTTGAACATGCCTCTTGATTCTGCATATGCTTTCTGTATTATATTCTACTAGACTGTGGTGCTTATCAAGTTCTGCCTTTTTCTACAGCCATATCTGGCCCAAATCTGTGTTCACAAAGTTATCCCACCATGGTGACACTAAAACACTGCTCAGATGCTCTGCGTGGTTGGATTGACGCTTTGACAGCTGCTGACCGTGAACAATTACGGGTCTGGGGCATTTCCTCCTCCCTTCTAAGTATAGCCAAGGTGGAGGTTAACTGGCATCTGCTGTGCGTTGTGGCTCGGTTTTGGAAACTGGCCTTGCACATTTTCCGCTTTGGGCAGGATGAGATGACTTTGACTTTGGAGGAAGTCAGATGGATCTGCGGCTTGTCACCATTCATGCCCCCCTGTCTTTACTTGCCATGACAGCTATGTTCATGTTTTGAGCTGACTCACGGGCGTGGCCAGAGATGTCTGTGAGGAGAGACTTGTCTGCAGAGAAGGACCTACAACCATGGTGTGTCTAGACTATTTTGATGGGATCATCGGTGCTCGTTCATCCTTGGGCATCCTGTGGCTTTATAGCTTTGTACTACGCTTCCTCAGGGAGCTTATATTTAGCCATGGCTGGATGACTGTGGCAATCGAGGTGGTAGAGATAGCCTGGGCGATAGTTGTTCACCAGATTGATTTGGCTCCTGTACTACTCGCTAAAACCTATGTTGGTTTGGACTGGGCATTGAAGCGCTCCCGCCATTTCCATGGATGTGGTGCTCTGGTGCAGGTAAGCAAGCCATTTTATACTTAAATATTCTACTGTGCTTTTCTTAATCATGATTCCTTCTTTGCTAGGTTTGGTTTGCTGCCTATATGGGGATGAAGATTCTTTGCCCTCGGTCGTCTACTTTTTTAGCCTATAGCCGTACCCACCATTCGAGGACACTCCCAGGGGTGCAAGAGCTGTGCATCAGACTACAGAATCTTGCAGAGGATTCAGTGACATGGTGCATTATATCCTCGGCATCAAGAACCTTTACTGCCCTTTCCAATGCCAGAGATATGCGGCTCGTGGTCCTTCCAAGATTTTCGAGAGGTGTGGAGTATCACCCCATTCGAGTCCTCCGCCAGTTCGGCTTCTGCTAGGATTCTATTGAGCAAAATTCCTATCCTGAACGGTACAAGAGGTATATAGTTGGCTCAAATGCAACAACTTCAAAACTGGCCCGCAAGACGCAGGCTAGCATCAAGTCCTCTGATCTTGCTATCACTGAGGGTTCTGGCAGTATGGTGGAATACGAAGCCGAGATACGGGAGACATGGCCTTTGAGCAAGATCCCACCTAGTGGTACCTGTTTCACAGGGGTTAGCAGTTCAAAAAGGCCTAGAATTGATTAGCAATACATGTATCAATGATGGACCATAATAAGAATTTTATGCCATTTCTGCATTGCTTGTATTTGTTCATGTATTTCCAGAACTGCATTCAAGATTAAATAACCAGCATGCCCCTAGCCGAATGCCTATTTGCCCATACTACGACCAATAAGGCAGCTGACATGCCCCTGGTCAGAATACGGACAAAACACCCTACCAAGTAAATGCAAATATGCTTGACTAACAACTAAATGTTGTGCAAAAAGTGCGAATGCAAAGTGAGGGTTAATTGATATATTGGTGCCCTCAGCACCAAGGAAGCCTGCTTTGCCTGTTGTAGGAGGTGACACTATCCTCGATTCATGTGGCACTAACCTAGGCACTTAGGTTTATTTGTGGCTCTCTTTCAGATTTATGGGCCTCATGCCAAAATTCTTGGGGCCCTATATCTACTTTTTTAAGGACTCATTTTCTTTTCTGCCGCATAGGCATGCTAAACCTACCCTACTCCAGCTTGGAGGTAAAATACACTTAGGCTGAGGGGGTGGCTGCTATTTCCCTTGTGTTGAAGGGGTGGCTAGTCCCTTTGATCATGTGGGCTTAGTAAGTGCATGCTCTGACTCCTCTCCAAGCTATATGGTAGGAGTAAGGTTGTTCACATACCTCTCTTAGTGGAGCTTAGCTTCTGTCTACTGCTTCTGTCTTCCTATTTTCTTTTATGCTCCAAGGTCAGTGTATTTTTCCTTTAATGCTCACACTCTCTCTAGACCTAATATTTTTTTCTCCCTCTGGAGATATAGGTCCCGTGGGGATTTGTTCATTTAGCCAATTTCTCTGAAATCTCTCTCTCACACCCTAAGCTTCTAGGGTAGTAGCACATGAGGAGGACTTGACATGTCCTACACAGGCAGGCTTTCGATTTTCCTCATCAGGCAATGATGATGTTATGCAAAAAGAAAAGGTGCAGAAGATTATTCCTGTTGTGCTAGAATGCAATAAGATATTAGTAAAAAGAAGAAACATGAAAATGCATGGCTCACAGTGCAAGGCGTTAGGATTGACTAAGAGTCACTGATAGTACTTCTTTAAATAGGAGGCATTGACAGGCTCTGACTGCTCTGTATGGTTCATGCCTTCAAGAATGATTGCACCCCCTGTCAGGGCCTCTTTAACCACAAAGGGTCTGCGCCAGTTAGGCCTAAATTTTCCCCGTGCATCGGGCAAATGAATGGTACGCAGAACCAAGTCTCCTGGTTCAAAGCTTCTAGGACGGACTTTCTTCTGATATGCCCAGGCCATTCTCTTCTGGTAGCATTGGGCATGATGCAAGGCTTGCAATCTGTGCTCATCAATTAGATCTAGCTGAACATTACGGTCTTGTACCCACTCAGCCTCTTCTTCATAGGCAATCAGCTCTGACAGGATTTCTCTTTCAAATGCTGGGTCAGTTATGTCAACTGAGAAAACTTCCTCTGATTCTGCGCCCTGATGGCGTTTAAGGACTGTCACAGTGACCTTTGTGTTTCTATGTCGACATTGTGCTACTTCTTTTGCTTCCCTGTCTGGATGATCTGAGGAACTAGGAGTCCCTGCCTCTGATGTTGATGCCTCTTTATTCTTGGTTTTGGATTTTTTTGATTTTTTTGGTATTTTCTTTTTTCTTGTTTGTTGTACAAAATTTTGCTTGCTGGCGGCTGCTTTGCTGTAAGCTGGTGAGGCCGCCATCGCCTGTCCTACTCATGCTTGATTCAAGGATTTGATCCTCACCCTCATGGTGAGGCTTATATTGCCAATACCAACTAGACCCGCCACCCGACTGACAGGATCCAATGGTCTAGTATCCCTTCCGTCTGTTTTCGCAAGACCATAATTGAAGCCTGGTCCTGGGGTGGTATTGGTGCTTCTGCTGGTGGTGCTGTAGCAACTACTTTGCCCTTCCTCCTGCGATCATGCTCTGCTATATCTTCTACAAGCACATCTAGCTGTTCCTGAAATAAGTGGTCCAGATCCCCGATGTCATCATCTGAGTCTGCTTCCTGGGCCACTATCTGGGCTGCTGACTGCTCTGTCTGCATGACTCCCTGCCGTATACCTTGCTGCTCTAGCAAGCCGCCGTCCTGATACAAATCCTCTAGGCAGATCCAAGCTGATGGTGATGACACTGCATATGAACAATGGTTCGGATCCATAATGCCTGCACTAATAAAGTTGGATAAATCTCGTAGAATAATCATCTTGGAAGACTTACCTTGGCATTGTGATCTCTTCCTTTGGCAACATCTTTCATAACCCAAACCGTCTCACTCAATCCATTCTTCGGCCTCGATCGGCTCGATGATTCCTTGACCATAAAGCCCTAGAGGCGATCCTTTCTCATATCCCCATTTGCGACACAGGTTGTCGACCATCAAACGGGGGTTGCCAGAGGTGGCCAAATGGCCGGCAAGCTCTGAGGGCGGAATAAAATTAACCGGCTCAAACCGGTTAAGCCGATAGAGGACATCAGAAGGTTTAGGCTCGAAACGAATGGTCTGAGAGGCTAGAGCAAAGATAGATTCAACCTTCTCCATGTCCTCTGCCAGGACAACAACGATATTGTCGTCCCAGCAAAGCTTGATCATACGATGGAGGGTTGAAGGAATGATTTGATGCTTGTGAAGCCAAGGGCGTCCAAGCAATAGGTTGAAGGAGGGTTCGATATCTACGACGTAGAACTCCACGTCGAAGCGAGCAGGGCCTATAATCAGGGGAATGATTAGGATTCCAAGCGCATCATGATGCGTATTATCAAAAGTTGTCATCCCTTTCACAGCTGGTGTAATGTCCTCGGATTTGAATCCGATTGCACTTGCCGTCTGCAAGGGGCAGACATTAAGGCCTGCTCCATTATCCACCAGTGTGAGGGGGATGTGGAAGCTTTGACTCTGCGTAGTGATGAACAAGGGAGAATTATGATTGGTGCCAGAGGGAGGTAACTCTAGGCTAGAGAAGGAGATAACCTGAGGTGCCGCTATCATTCCTACCATGTTTTCTAGGGTAGCAGGCTCTATAGTTTGGGATACACGGGTTGCTTGAAAAACCCTAAGGAAAGCTTCCCTATGTTCAGCTGATGTATGGATTAGGTCCTAAATGGAAATATCGGCTTTAACCTTCTTAAGCTGGGCAGTGATGTCAGCTGAAGGTTGGCCGCTAGTGGTAGGATTGGTGGAGGAGAATGTGCTTGGAGTTGGGCAGGGGCTTCTGCTACAAGTGCTGATGACCTAGATGGCTGGGCTTGTAACTGGTTAGGGGTCAAGGTTAAGGGGTTAGGCCTAACTGCTTGGGGTTTGTACACCCTGCCCGATCGTGTCACTTCCGCACACATTCCTGTGGCATAATTGTAAGGAACACGATACGTGTTGTGGGTCAGAGTAACAACAACAGGGGGACGGGCTACTAATTGTACAAGTGCGGTTGAAGGATATGGGCGAGTAGGAGTGTAAACCTGAAGATGCTGGGAGTATTGGTGAGGGTACCGGTGGGCCTGAGGGTGTGCTAGCTAGTTTGGCCTAGATTGGGGCCAGGCGAATAAATAAACTGGAGTTGGAGGTTAGGGATACACTACAGGCGGCACCTCAGAGTATTCCGACTCGACGATAGGACGAATCATAAAAACAGATTCCTCAGAGTTATCAAAGAAAGAACGATACAACTGGTGGGGAAAAGGGGATGACTCACAATGAATCATGTCGGTTGGGAGGATAGGGGAAGAAACAGACTTAGAAGGAGCAAGAGAAAGAAAAGCAGAAGAAACAAAATTGACTCCCGAGGAACCTGGCGCTCCTGGAGAAGGATGCTACGGCAAGGGTTGACTAACTATGCTGGGGTGTGCTGGCTGTGCTGGAGCGGCTACTGGGGTGTGTGCTGGGGTGGCTGCCTAGGTATTAATCACAATGACCTTCTGGTCAATAAAATCCTGGACAGCGTCCCTGAGTGTCAAATAATTGTCCGTCGAGTGGCCAGCCACCCGATGGAAATTGCAGAACGCATTGGCGTTGTACCAGGCTGGCAACGGATTAGGTGGAGGGCGCACCTCAGGCAGCCTCAGCAAGGATGCGACTTTAGGGAATACCATGCTCAACGGTTCCATTAAAGGGGTATAGTGGCGCCTGTCACGGTGTTGTCGCTTCGGCTGTGGATGTGCCAACGGTGGGCGTGTTATGGCCGGTGGGCTAGGATATACTGGTGTGGCAGTGGGGGTAATGTGTGATGCATGCTGTGCTCTAGGTGTAAGCGTGGGTGCATAAACTGCTTGGCTTTGCGGGGGCGGATGGACATTTGCCGGAGCAGCAGGGGATCTGATATAAGAAACAATATTTTTAGAGGGATCCCGCCTCCTAGGTGGATTGGTGCTATTGTTGCTGCTGCTAAGGCCACTATGTGAGGCAGTGGCCTGTTTGGCAAATGCTAAGAGTGCTGGAAAACTACCGCCGCGCAATGAACTCTCAACACGGGTGCCCGCCCGAAGCAGTGCAAAAAAAAGTGGTGACAGGCTGAATGCAAAGCAGAGCCCCGACCGCTGGCTGTGCTCCCCAGATCACTATCTCGATAGACTCCTCGTCGGAGGGTCTATCTTTGACTTGTGAAGCCAAAGAGCGCCAACGTCCAAGATACTGTCCAAATGTTTCTTGGGGTCTCTGCTTGAGAGCGACTAAGTCCTCCCGCTTGGGGACTAAGTCAAGGTTGAAGGAATATTGTTTCAGGAACACCTATGTAAGGTCGTCCCATGTCCTGATGGTGGCCATGTTGAGGGAAATGAACCACTTCAACGTGGGCCCCGTGAGACTTTTCTGGAACAGGCGGATTAATAACCTTTCGTCAGCCTAGAGCTGAGTGAGGTCTCTGCAATAGGCTTTGAGGTGGGCAATTGGGAAGCCCCTACCATTGTATTTTTCAAATTCCGGAATATGAAAATTTGTGGGGAGAGTCACCTCTTGGAAATAACAAAGGTCCCAAAACTGGTAGGACTGACGGTCCCCACCCTGCACTTGCCAGAGAGTGCGTTCCAGATCGTTTACTCTCGTGAGGAGAGCATCTGGAGCTACTGCAACTGTGGACTGTGCCGTAGAGGCGGGTGTTGTGTACACAGTATGGGTCGCCCCTAAGGGCTCCTCCGGATCCCTCATTCCACCGTCTGGTGCTACGGCAGGATGGCTAGCGTACCCGTGCATGGGTGCAGTGTGCTGGGGAACAAAGGATGAGGCTTGTGTGTGGTAAAAGGGTGAGGACAATGCTGTGGGTGGTGCAATGAGTGGTGTAGAATGTGGGAGCAAGAGCTGTTGGACCGAGATGGTCTCCGATACAATGCTCATAGATGGTTGTACTCCCATCGGCCTAGGGGGCTGGCCACCAGATAGGAGGGATGCATGCTGTGGTGGGTGCTATGTTGGTGTAACATAAGGTAATGTCGACACCCCTATTGCCGGAGAGACAAGGGATGGCGACGGCTGTGGAGGGAGTGTAGTGGGTGCAAACTGTGGTCCTAAAGTCAGTTGCGCAGGCAACTCGGTTGCCAGGAAGGACAAAGCTGAGAAGGGTTGGAATGCCAGTGCCAATCCCTGTAGCTGCTGGGCGAGGGCCGACATTTCTTTCAGCTGTGCGGTCACGGGATTGTCGCTGGTGGCTCCAAGAGAAGGAGGCAAGACAGGGGAGGAAACAATAGGCTGAGATCTCAGTTGTCTGAACTGGGGGGTGGCTACTACAGAAACAGCCGCAATGGGGGAAGGGCTAGTAAACACATAGCCCTGGGGAGAGACAGACTCAACTGCTGTGGCCCCGATAGTAGGAGAAGACCAGGTAGGTGGTCCCGTAGGCGGGGTTGCCACGAGGACATGGAAATGAGGTGGTGGAGGTCCTCCAAAGGCTAAGGCAAAGGTGGAGGCAGCAGAGATGACTGGAACAGACACAATGGAAGACTGTCCCGAGGTAGGGACTTCCTCCTGGGCAGCAGGGGAAAGAGACTCGCTGTCATGCTGGGCCATCGTGGATCGCGAGTGAGTAAGGATTGGACTGCGGCTGAGAAGGAGAGGATGAATCCTAGGACGAGCTATCGTCGAAAGTGACGAGTAACTCGGGAGACACGGTCGAAAATAAGGTCGCAAATGGAGTCAGTGAAAGGAAAGATCTTGAGCTCAAGCTAAGGAAACTCACAGATCAGAAATCCTATGCACAAAAACAAACAAATTAGAAAAGATGCAATGTTTATGGTGGTATGAGATGCAAATGAATGCCCCTAGTATGAACTCTCTCACCTACTAGGGATGCCCTATTAAGTTGTCTACTCCGGGTTCACATAGAGGGTGAATGGTCTCCGACTCAAGTTTAGAAAAAGTAAGTTCCCCGTTCTAAATATCAGCCAAAGCTTAGGCAGTGAATGGGTGGTGCTTTCGGGGCCTCGACCTCTGCCAAAGCAGTAAGCTGTACCCTCTACTACACCGACACGATCCCGGACAAGGGGGACAAACCCAATTTTTCATCCCACACCAAAGCCATCGGATGAGCCACCAAAAGATGTCCGTCGCAGACTGTATAGGTAATCCTAGGAGAGGAGAAGATGCATGCCCTATATGATGTATGCAATGCATGCTTTGAGTCTTTTACTTGCAAGCTTATTAAATCGTGGGGGAAGTTTTGCTATTTGTCACTAGTTAGCCCTATGATTGATTTTGGTTTTTATGTTTTCATTAACCAAAGGGGAGAGCAAACATGTCACTAATCTCTTAGGCATGGCATGTACAGGAAGGAAAATAAACATGCATCTTAGCCATGAATTATCAAACAGAAGTATCTACACATTATGTGCAATAGTGGTGACATGGCAAACATGTAGAAAAGAAAACAACATTATAAAAAGGCATGCATGCAAGAAGACACCACTTATAATGGATAACCAATGCCAGGTATGGAAAAGGCAAGCAAGGAGAAAAGGCAAAGGAAAGGAGAAACCAAAAACAAAGCTGGGATCTGGTTATCCCTAGCGGAGTCGCCAGTTCCTATAACCATGAAGGCGACAACCTCGAATGATTTTGGGACAAAAGGCCAAAATACACGAGGGATTAGCAAAGTCACGGCAAAAACAATAAAAATAAATATGCAAATGCAGGAGTCGCCACCTAGTCTATTAAAATGGAAGTCGAAGAAAACCATATAAAACATGTAAATCATGCAATAGAAAAGTAGGTCATAAACCAGAAAAATGGGTAAAGATCCCTGTTACACACGAGGAAGGTATTAGGCACCCTCGTGCGCCCGATAAATCGGTCTTCTATTGGTTTCTTATTTGCTTATGAAATATCGACTTTTCAGCCTTTGATGTACGCCCGAGGGCGGTATGCCATGCCATGCTTGGTGTCTTATGTTAAATAAGGGTGCATGATGTGTAGGGTGTGTCCTAGTGCTCAGAAATATCGCTCTTATATCGGGTCAAGTATCGATGCAAAGGTACTACATAAATAAGATCAAGGATCTAAGTATTTTGAGCGATTTATCATCATTGCTTTGCTAGATGCCAAATGCAATCTAACATGTATGGAAATGGCTAAAAACAGAGTTGTGCCTTCCTTATATATCAAAGAAGAAAACCAGTCAAAATCTAGAAGCAAATCATGTTGAGAAAGCATGCTAAAAACCGTATAAAAACCTGTTGTGTGCTACTAAAAACAGGCTGATGCGCCTGTTTGGTGCGCCAGATTGGTGTTCTAGTCTGGTGCGCCACCTAGGTGCTCCTATGTGGGCCAGAAAGATGCGCTGTGGGAAAACCGATATCCATGCAGTGCCACTTCACATGAGAATGCATTCCAGAAAACCATGTCGTGTAAAACCCTTCGCAAAACTTGGAAAACATGCCTTAAAAGTGAAAGAAATGAAAATGACCTATGGACCTTGTGTTCATGGGTTGGTAGCCTCACACAGGATCACATGCTAAATGAAAGATGCATGATTCAGCCATGCCACTGGATCATTGGCTGATGCATAAGGTTCTCTATGTTGGAGTAAGGCGCAACCAGCCTACCAGATTCTGATCAAGGACTAATTATCCAAAGGGGGAAAACAACTAGGAAACGATCTTGCTTTTAAACCGAAAGCGTGCATGCAAAAGCATGGAACATAAAAGTGCAAGTGGTAAAAGAAACAAGTCCAAAATCATTCAGAAAGCCATGCAAGCAGATATGCAAAAGTGAATGTTTTACTCTCTGACCAGTCTGGTGCTCCTGAATGGGGCGCTAGAGTGGTGCACTGTAGAAGTGCGCCACTCTGGTGCGTCAAAGAGGTGCTCCCTAGGAAATCTGGATCAGACTGTAATCTGATCTAGAACCTAACCCAGAATAAGGATGGGTGATTTATGCTAATGCAGGTTGATTCATGCGAGTGTTAAGAGTTAAAAGCATGATAGGATGCATCTGATCAAAGCTATCTTATTATCATTAAAACAAGATGACTAAACGGGTTCATGGCAAGAACACATGCAAAAATGCAAAGGATACAAACATGGAACGAGTAAACCCAATAAAACATGTAACTGATGATCATACCAAGAATATAATAAGGAAAAGATTGCTCCTGTAGGCGACATAGTGCAGATTTTATGCTGGAAATAAATTAAACATGCTACAATCAAAAGTGTACATTTGTACGAAGAACATCTTGCAATGAGGATAAATAAATTCATCATTGAACCCTCATGAAGATATAGAAAAAATCAAGCCATATATGTGGATTTAATAGTATGCTTTATTTCATTGCAAAAGGACAAGAACTCTAAAGGAAAAGTGGGAAAGGGCCTACCATGTCCGAGATGTTCCTTCAAGAAAGAAAAGAAAGACCTAAGATAAGAAGTTCCTATTTTTGCTCTCCCCTACCATGTCCGACGCCTCGAGCGGTTCCAGGTACCTCGTCACCGTCGCCGGAGTAGACCGACGACGAGTGAGGTGGGAGGCGAATTCCCGCAGTTGGTTCAAGGATCCACTCCGTTGGATCCCTTGGCCTTTCCCCCCCTTGCTTCCAGTGTAATCTAATCTAAGATCAGACCATTGGAAGCCTTCTCAGGGCTTCTCCGGTGGTTGTCGGCGGCGAGCTTCGTCGCCGACGGCTGTCGGGCCCTTTCTTAATAAGAATTAAAAACTTTCGTTTTTTTGAATAAAATGCAGAAACTTTATTTTCATTACATTTAGGTCCTTTCAGAATTACAATTAGGTCCTTTTATTACATCTAGGTCCATTCATCATTTTTTCAAAAATGTTTCGAATATAGTTTTAACAGAAAATATTACATGTTTTCCCCTAGACTTTTGAAATAATGTTTTCAGTGTTTAAAACTTTAGCATAAGTCCCCAGAGTTTTTGAAACTTGCTTTCTCTCATATATTTTGCTAAAAGGGCCTTGTATTTTCTTTTAAACTTTCTGAAAGTTCTATTTTTTGTGAAAATTACATTCAGACCCCTGAGCTTTCTTAAAACTAGTCAATTCATTTTCTTTGTAAAAATTACATAAAAGCCCTCATACTTTCAAAAATGTTTTTAAATGCTTATTTCTGCTGGGTTAATTGCATTTAAGTCCTTGCATTTTCCAGATAGCTTCCAAAATGTTCATTTTTGTGGTTTATTTGCACAAGAGTCCTTGGATTTATTCTGAATGTTTCCAGAAGCATGTTTTTGCTGTGAAAATTACATGAAACTCCCTGAACTTCTTAAAAAACTATCCAGAAGCATATTTCCGCTAGTTAATTGCATAAAAACCCCTGAACTTGTTTAAAAACATCTCTGGTTGCTATGCTTGCTGGGCATTTTGTAGTTTAGCCCCTATACTTTGTTTAAACTGTTCTGAATTGCTGTTTTCAGGGGTAAAATGACTGTTTTGCCCTTGAAAAGTTTTTGATTCATTTCTGAAACATTTTATTGCATTTTTCTCCTAATTTTGTGCAGAATTAACATACATTGCATGCATTAGTGGGTAAATTGCATTATAACCCCTAGAGGTTTTATTTGCACTAGAAATGCCCGTTTGAACCTGGATTTGGCATACTTGCATGGAATGTGGTTTTCTATGCGCTTTCCGATGATTTGAGCTTTCGGACTTCGATTTTCCTCGGATTTGGGTATTTTGCATAAAACCCCCTGTATTCTCCGATTTTGCACACACACTTGCATTTTGCATGCTTTTTTGCATCATTTCACACGGTTTCTTTCCGTCTTTTCTTCCTAGCTCGGAGCACGCTTTTTAGCTATGTCCCGAGTTTATTTTTCTCCTCGTTTTCTATGGTTCCCTCGGTTTGCCACAGTTTTCCACTTATTTTGGTTTTCCATCGCCCGAGGGCGTACAGTAAAAGGCTTGCAAAGCCGACATGGTCCCGAAATAAGGATTATTTTCCTTTTTTTGATTTTGTCGGATTTATCCCAATTTCCGCTATTTTGCGAGACGCTTTCCGAGAATTTCACGATTTCCCTCATCGCCCACGAGCGTACAGCAAAGCGGCATTGTCCATGCCTACATTCGACCCACGGAATAACTTTTCTTTTTCCCATTTGACTTCTTTTTACTTTGATTTTGGCATGATTTCATCATTATCATACATAAGCATGTAGAATAA
>JAMKQA010012416.1:0-16790 GCA_024699735.1 Posidonia australis
TACTTGAGTGTTTCATATTTTCTTATGTGATTACTTGTATTTAATCACATGACATTTGTTATCATCAAAATATACATATAGATTTTTTCAACAATCTCCCCCTTTTTGATGATGACAAAACATACACTCCCCCTATCAATATGCATCTATGATTAAGTTATACCGAATTTCAGAAATACTTCAAAATTAACATTTTGAGCATATAACTTAATAGACATGCATTTGAAATATTTTAAGAAATATGAAAATAATCTTTAATAACATTAAAGAATCATATATGACTGGTGTCTCCCCTTTTTTGTCTCATTCAAAAAGAAAATATAATAAACCAAAGGATTTTTTCATAGAAAAAAAAATCTAATACGGCAAATAGGAGGCATAAATTCAAAATTTGTTGAGGAGGAGAGAGGCATGGATTTTAAGTCGGAGAAAATGAGGCTTTATAAGCATACACAACTATGATTAAATGACTTTTGAACTCATTAGAGACAATTAGGAAAGAATGTTGGGTTAAATCCAGTAAAATATAGGTGAATATAAAATCAATTAAAGTATTATACGTTGTTTTCTGATTAGGCTCATTATAATGATTTATTTGATTTTTGGATCGAGCTAATTAGCATTTTAAGTGGTGTGGGTTAATATGTGTAGAGACTATTAGAGTATTTTTCCATTTGTTGATGGATTGAATTAGAAATATACAATATTATAGATTTTTATATATTGAGGTCATCGTTCCCAAATACTAAGCTTTTGGCCTTCCTTCTCTTTCACCCCCATCTTGAGAAAGAACAAGTAAAATGAGCTTAGTGGTTTGGAAGATCAGATCTAAACAAGAGGAGTAAGGATTTCTACGATTTCTACATGGATTTAGGTATGCTTCCGTTCTTAATCATATTTTGTAATGATTTGGGATGATAGATCTTGAGAATGAATTTATTTATACATATAAATTCGTATTTTACTTAAGTCCTAGTTTTAACAAGTGGTATCAAAGCTACCATATCATTTCATCATAAAATATTGTGTTTTTTGATCCAAATCATTATCTTTTCACTTTCTCTAATTGTTTCATGCATGAATAATACTGATATCATGTTTTTCGCGCATCAAAATCGAGAATATATGCTCCTATTTTGATCGAGTTTTTTGGTCGTCGGGCCGTTCTAGCGCCTAGGAGGCACTGGAACACTAGCCAGGTGCTTAAGGCGCCCCCTGGTGGTAGTTTGGTCGTCGATGGTTGTCTTGTTGTAGCCTCTCTTCAGGCATCATGTTTCTTAAGCTTGTTAGGACTTTTGAATTTTTGGATAATTAGATTCGAACTAGATTTGTTTATCCACCAATTAAGATATTATGTCATATTTTCAAATAAGCCCTTGCCTTTATGTTTTTTATCAAAGTTTTTATTACTTAGGAAAACTCTATAAAGTCATTTGGTTTAATAGAAAACCCAATTGAAATTTATAATTTTTATTAAGTCCTATTTTTTTGGAATTTTATTGTTTAGTTCCTGAACTTTAGACATTTCTTCCAAAATGTTTTTGCATGGTGAAAATATAGTTTATGTTAGAATAAATTATTGTAGTTTAAGTTAGTTGCATTTCAGTCCTTGTTACCATGTGTAGACACCCTGATTTTGCAGTCACTTGACTGCAGGCTCCTCTGAAAAAATGCTCTGGTTGCAACCACCAAAACCCTAACTTCCAAACCTAAAATCTAAATCCTAATTTCACCTAAACCCTAACTCCACCAAAACCCTAAGCCCACAAGCTCCTTCAAGCCCACACTATTCCACCCTGACATTAGAAAAATTAAAACCAAATAAAACTCATCTAAAACATTTAAACTCCAAATTAATCAAATAAAAATCCCAATTAAAATTAAAATCAAGTAAAATCCACGTAAATCTACTTAAAATCCAAATTAATCAAGTGAAAACTCTAATTAAAACCAAAATCTACTTAAACCATTTAAAATGCAAATTAATCAAGTGAAAACCCTAATTAAGTAAAACTTAATAAAATCCATTAAAAAAAATTAAAAAGAAACCCTAATCCAAACAAAAAACAAGTAAAATCAATGAAGTCAAAATCTAAGTCAAAACCCTAATAAAAACCAATTAAACCAAAATTTAAACTAAATCCCTAATTAAATCAAGTAAAAACGGATTAAATCTAAATTAAAACTCAAACATAAAACTTTAATCCACCTAAATTTAGAAAAACCCTAATTAATTAAACCCAAAACCCTAATTAAAATCCAAAATTAAACTCAAAACCCTAATTAAAACACAAAAACCCTAATTAAAATAAGAAAACCTTAATTAAAACCCAAAACCCTAATTAAACTCAAAATCCTAATTAAAATCCAAAACCCTAAAATAATTAAAATCCTAAAAACCCTAAAATAATTAAAATGTCAATTTGAAACCAATTAATTAAACCTTAAATCACAAAATCAAAAGAATTTAATTAAAATCACAAAAAAACCCTAAGTTAAATAAAACCTTAAAATTCCTAAACCCTAATCACAAAAACCCTAAAATAAAAACAATAATCCTAAAAAAACCTAATTTAAAACCCTAATTAATTAAATATTAAATCACAAAATCAAAAATTTAATTAAAATCACAAAACCCAAATAAAAACCTAAAACCAGAAGAGAGGAGAAAGGTACACGTTCTACCCCTTCTTTTCCACTTATATAAGTTTGATTTTTATCCAAACTTGTTGTTTGAGTGAATCTTGATGTGTGGGAGGAGTTTTGAAATTTTTAGGCATTTTTTCATGAATTTATCAGTATTTTTCTTGGAGATGGTCACATTTGGGTGCTTTTTGAGCTTTCATGATTTAATTTGGTATATCTTTAGTGTGGGTGTCAGATTTGTGTGATTTTTGTTCCATGTGTTATTAAACTTAAAAATCTTCATTTTGGTATATTATTTGCATGTTTTCGTGGATTGTGGAGGAATCAGTAGGGTTTGCAAGTTCAGCAATCCAACTAAGCTTTTTTGCTCTGTTTTTTTGAAACTAGGGCGAAACTTAGTGGCGATGGCGAGACTTGTTGGTGAGTCAAGCCAGCGAGTCCGGCACCTCTAAGGTGCCCATGGATGCCCCTAGGGTGCCCAGCCAGTGTATGACCATGTTTGAATGCTAGGCAGATCAGTTTTGATGGGTTCTTTAAGGTATTTGTTGATATAAAATACTGTTTTGGGTTTTATAATGTTTTTTATGGTAAAAATTGTTTAAAAATGATTTTGAAAATAATGCATATATTTTTGAAAAGATTTTCCATGATATTTTGGTAGGAACTACGATAGCCGTGGATCGCACTAGTGGACCAAGGACGATTGATACCCCTAGAGGACCGATTGCGAGTTCAGGGTCATTGTTGCTGAGTGGTAGGAGTCACAACCGTCAGACTGTACTAGCAAATCAGGGACGATTGATACCTCTAGAGGGTTAGGTACAGGTCCAGGGTTGTGATTACAGAGTGGTAGGGCCTTGGTTGGAGATCAGGTGGCTTGAGTTGAGGACGTCGAGAGGACGTACCCTGTGTTTGTCTTAGAGTGAACTTTTGGAGGATTTCTAGAGCGAGGAATCCGAGAAGGATGAGCTCCTATGCAGGGTAGCTTGTCCGTGACAGTGCAGTGTGCTTCGACAGCTGCTTGTTGGTTGGTCGATCATTGATGGCCACAGTGACATGATAGGTTTTCTTGGTAGGTGTGTGTGTTGTAGTTTCCTATGTCGGATTCAGACTTTCCAGCTTTAGGTCTAGAGAGACCTTGGTTTTGAGATGGGGTTTTGTAGTGATTTTTTGGACTTAGGTTGGCATAAAGTAGCCATTTCAAGGATGTATAATGATTTTCAAAGTATGCACGAATTTAAAAAGGAACGTGGAAAAAGAGTTTTAAAGGCATGATTAAAAAGAAAAGTGTGTTTTCCTACTATAAGGTTTTGTAATTTTTGGTTCTTGCAGACTTTGGGTTTTATGGCTACCGAGAAGGTAGTTGAGTAGTTTTGGAAGCTGATGGTCAAAGGCTCTAATGTTCGTTTGTTGTTTTGAGTTTTGGGTAGACGTGTACTGGGTGACAAGTGGATGTTACTCATACGTGTTTGTTTTTGTTTTCTTTCAAGTTGTAGTCCAATTCACTAGTGCAAATAGTTGAAGCCATGAGCCGCACACCACATGTTCTAGGTAGGAGTAGACTTCTATTTGATTGAAAATTTTTCAGTTAATAGTTACTTATTTAGTTTCCTATTAGTTTGACAATTTGTTACTTGTTTTTGATAATTAATTGCCAGTTAATTGACTTTGGGTTGGATACTAGTGTGGTGCCAGGGCGTCACAGTTGCTTAGTCAAGTAAGTGTGATCTTACTTTTTATGTTTGCGACTCAGTGTCAGGAGAAGATGTAGGTTGTTCACTTGTAACGACCCAGTTTTAACAGTGGTGCTTTAGCCAGATAATTAAGGTGAAATTCAGGTGTGTTGGGCATTAGAGGTTCTAGTGCTCAATATGGGACACGTTCTCAGTAGTGTCTGACGCTTGGATTGTGTGTTTGTAGCCTTTTTGGTGTGGTGTGGTCCACGTGTTGTGTCGGCCCTCGTGGGAGTTTTGAGGATTTGTCCTGTGCTTTGGTGGCAGATCTCTGTTTGCACGAGTCACATAGACTTGGAAGGTTACGTGGTCTGGTTTCGTGCTTGCGGCTTCATTTCTTTCCTTCCCTTCTTTCTGTGTCCTTTTCTTCTTTCTTTCTTTCTTTCTTCCTTTCTTCTTCCCCCAAGCCCTACCCCTTCCTCTTCTTCTTCTTCTTCTTCTCCAGTGCGTGGGAGAGGGAGAGAAAAGGGAGAGGGGAGGCGAGAGGGAGAGAGGGCTACGAGAGAGAGAGGGATAGTCACGAGAAGGAGGATGCAGCCACCGCCGTACTGTCATTGTGGCATGAAGGAGGGGAGCAGCTTGTGGTTGAAGGAGGAGCGTCATCGTCTGTCTCGTGCCGCTGTGATTTTGTGCAACTTGTAGATTTTCTTTTGGTTCCAAATTTGTACCATAGGTGTATATTAGTGTACTAGTAATTATAGTAATTTTATTAGAATTTATTGTATATTTGTGAGCCATTTATGGCCGAATTTATGATTTAGGGTAAATAATGTCCCCTTTGTGTTTTCTGTTGATTTCTTAAGATCTACTTAATGGATCTTGGTGTTGCTTATCTGGTTTGGAAAATCTCGTCGAGATCTTCATTTTGATATATTGTTTGCATGGTTTGGTTTAGTGGTTTGCAGGTTTAAGACTTTGGCTCCTGTTTTGGGTGCCTTAGGTTCATCTGGTTTGGTATGTTGAATTATTTCGACATACTGTTTTGGACTTCTAGAATGTCCCCTTGATTCCTGATTTGGTCTACCGTTCTAGGTTTTGGGTGTTGATGTGGCACCCTAGTTTGGTTGACCGGTCGCCTTCGACATACCGGGTTAGGGGATTTCGACCAACCGTTCTCTTTTCGGTCTACCAAATCAGGGGTTTTCAGTCGACCGAGTGGTTTTTGGGTCTACCGTTTTGGTTTGGTTTGTTGAACCGGACTTGAACTTTTGTACTTGATTTTGTTGGGTTGATTAATATATATATATATATAGGTATATATATATTAATATTAAAGATAACAAATATAATGGCATAAATGATTAGGATATCCATGAGAATGATTGTAGGGTTTACCTAAAATGAATTAGCAAGATTTCACATGCTGTGCGGGTAGAATAAAAAATGAAATGATTTAGAAATAATAGGTTCTTTCCCTAAATGGTTTAGATTGGACTTTAGGATAATGATAGCATCCCTAGGTGTAGGGCTTGTGTGGTTTTGTGTGCGGTGCACTGAATGGAGTATTCAGTGGCACTATCCCGGTGTTTTAGCCGATCTGGCTCCCAAGGGAAATGAGCTAGCAGGTGTCTTACACTTGGTGCTAGAGCGTATAGTTCTGGTTATGTTTACTTTGCTGTGATGTCTTTTGGGTGGGTTTGACACTCAGAAGATGTTTTTGTTAGTGTTTTCTTAAATTGTGGTCGTGGGTTGAGTATGGTGCTTGTGAACCTAAACGCTCCCAAGGTGTTTTTGCCTGGGCCTGACAGGAGAGCTGTCGAAGCTGTGTTTTATTTGTAGTTTCTCGACCTTTGGTTTCCGTGCCACTGTTGGGTACAGTGTTTCTTGAGTTTTAAAGGATATTTAATAGTTTTGAAAAGATTTTTCAAGAGAGAGTTTTGGAAAGATAAAAGTACATATTTAAAAATGATTTTGGAAAGAGTTTTCCGGTGCTTTCTGTTTACGTTGGGGGCTGAGATACCTAAGACTGAGGTTCATCAGGTCTTGGAGGTATGACACTCCTTAACTGTCGTTTCGAGGCTAGGGTTGTGGTTCGCAGGTTGAGGTGTTTCATGGCATGACGGGGATGTATGATACTCCTACTGTCACTGTGAGCATTGAGGTTCGGGTGTTGTCGGGTATGGAGGATGCCGTGAGGAGGCATACTTTGTGGTGGCCAGTGTGGGTCGGACGCACGCTCAGTAGCTGGTAGTATCCTGAGAGATAGAATTGCCTTCCCAGAAGGTGTTGGCTTTATGAGGATTCTCTAGGCGGGAAAATCACGGGACGGTGATCGCTCTTGCATAGGGTGGCTTCACCGTAGTAGTATAGACGTCGTGGTCGCTCCTTAGTGGACTACTTATGGCCAGTGTTGTCTGCTTGGCACTAGACAATTCGATACACTATTTGTGCTTGTGTTTTGTGTGGAGTTCTTGTTAAGGAAATCAGACTCTAGGCCTAGAGGAGGCCGTGGCTTTGATGCCTGTTGAGGCATAGTGTTTTGAAAGCAGTGGCTTCGTAGTTTGGGAGCAGAGGCTCCTTGACTTGGTTTTGTGCTTGGGTCCAAAGGGAATAATGTTGTGCAGAGTAGAGTCTCTGCAATTGTGCTTTGGTGTAGTTTTGGACTTAGGATGGTGAGAGTAGCCTTCTCGGACATGCATTAAAGGTTTTAAAAATGCATGCACTTGATTTTGAAAAGGAAAAGAAAAGAATTGTTTTAAAGATATGGTTTTGTGATTTTGTGGCCTGTCAGGCATTGGTAGACTGCTTGATTTGGTGTTGCGGCATCCAAGAGAGATGTCAGTGCTTGTGTACCGGACATCGGTAGATTGTCCTCTTGGTTTAGTAGCATCTGAGTGTGATGCCTGTGCTTGGTTACCTTCGGTATAGAATGTTGAGTTGTAGGTGGGGTGCATGTTGGGTGACCGTTGAGTGGTCACTCACATGTACTTTGTTTTATGTGTTTTGACATGTACAGGATAGTAGTTGTTGGTTGCTAGTGCATATAGGAGGAGTCACGTCGTCACACATCAGGAATCCTGGTGAGTGTTAATTTAGTTTTATTTCTGTTATTTAGTGGTTTTATTTTATTGTTGAGAGTACTTAACCTTAGCTGCATTATTAGTGTAATTATTGATCAATAATAAAGATAAAAATGATTAAAAAATGAAAAATTATAATTAAATTTAATAGTAGCGACTTAAGGGTCGTTACATCACTTGATCTTACTGTTCATGTTTGTGATGCTCAGTGTCACAGGAAAAACTGGCTACATCACCAATAATTTTTTTCTAGATGGCAAACTCTTTGCCTTTGGATTTGTTTCCACAGGTGGCATTTTGCTCTTTTTTGTTTCAATAGTTAGTCTCCCTGTTTTTGTGCAAGTTGTTACTAATTTGGTCCAAATAGGGTACTCCAAGTCTTGGTGCTAACCTTGGAGCTGGAACCCGCGATTTCCTTAGAGGCAACAGACTGGTACGGGACATCTTGGCTCTGTGCTTTTTCAAGAGGAAGGACTCTTTAGTTGTTCAAGTACAATGTTTGGCTTCCTTACTTATAATTTAAAGTGATTTTGTCAACTGTCCAGTTCCAACAGCTACGTGCAATGGTCCAAGCAAATCTCCATATATTGCAGGTTTTCACTTTTTTGGAAAGTTATTTTTGTTTTTTGTTTTCTCCAAAGTTAAAATTTGTAGTTTTGTTGCAGCCAATGCTCCAAGAGTTGAGCAAACAGAATCCTCAACTTTTAAGATTAATTCAGGAGCATCATGCTGAGTTTCTTCAATTGTTAAATGAACCTGTTGAAGGTGTTGAAGGGTGCATTTGTGAAGTACCTTATTTACTATCGTTTGAATCCTTAATTGATCTCAATTCTCTAAATTTTATGAATCTGTATATTTTAGATTATTTCTTTCTTCTTCGTGCATAATGAATATGTATTACTGGATGTCACTGCACCCAATATTTCAACTGGAAATTTCTCAATCGTTAGTTTTAACTCACTTGCAGGAATTTGTCACTGGCAATGAAGGTGAGAACTGAGAAGTACTTGTTTTTGCGATGTATTTTTGTATTTCAAACTAGTTGCTATTCTTTTCATGGGGTTTACGATAGGATTTATTTACATTTGCTGGATATAAACAATTTTCTGTTAAATACTGTTTTGGAAGTTCATTTGAGCCACTATTGCAGTTACATCGGCACTTACCCTGAAACTGAGGAGAGAAACTGCTTGTGGATTCTTGCACATAGCCCACAAGTTTGGTTTTCTTTGTAGCAGACATTTGATCCTGCTCTTTTTATTGCAGGGATATGTTTGGTCAGCCTGATCAGGAAATGCCACGTGCTGTTAGTGTGACACCTGAAGAATAGGAAGCTATTATGAGAGTATGCCCTATTACCTGCTTTTGTTTTAACATGTCCATTTCAATTGTTATCTGAGTGTTATTCCCTTATCACTTTGTTTCGTTGGAAGCAATGGGGTTCGAGAGGTCCCTTGTCATTGAGGCGTTCTTAGCTTGTGATAGGAATGAGGAGTTAGCAGCAAATTATTTACTTGAGCATGCTGGTGATGACGACTGAAGGTGAGAGATGCTGGCTTCTGTGATGACGATTGAAGGTTAGCAGCAAATTATTTACATAATCAAAAGTAACGATACCAATTTAGCAACAATACAAAGAACTTGCTCATTTCAGGTAACTGGAGCTGCTTTGTTGAATTTTCGTCAGATTCAACATATAAACTTTGTCGACCTCTTCCTGGAGGCATGTCAAGATTGTTGCCATCACGTCTTGCTTCTTCACCATTGATCAGTTAGGATTTACTTTGTTTTCAGTCATGAGTTTGTTTTTCACAGTAGTTCATCTCACAACAATAGTTTACTACAATTGTTTAAGTTTTTTTTTTTTTTAATCTTCCTTCTTCTTCTTTTTTTTTGACATACACAAAGTGACAATTTATTTTTATATATATCAAGCCTTGAAATCAAATGTTTTCTCAACTACCCTTTTCCTGTTCTTGAAATCAATTTTTTTTGAATGGCATGAATATAAAGGTTTTGATAGATCTCCCTGGACAACTCTTCTTCTTGTGTTGGTTTGCAGTCCTTCCAAATTTTCTAGGTCCAATTATATTGCTACCATTTTCTTGGTACTTTTTCTAGGTACTCTGTTATAAGTTCTGACATGGTTAGCTATTTTTTCAGCATCAAGCGGATCTTGAAAGGCCATTGAAAGCTTGCCAGGCAACCAATTCTATTAGCAGATATTGTTGCTTTTCACTACTCCAAGTCGAAGATACAAGTAAATCTTATAATTTACTTCTTGATAGACATGAACAAAATAAGCTCCCACTAATGCATAGGAGTATGGTGGAAAATATTACTTTAAAATGGAGGTTGCTGATTGCACACCCATGATATGGATATTAAATGAAAACATTGTAGGGACAATCGTAACTCTACTGCTATAGAACAAACCCTAACAAGGAGAATTCTTTAAGTATCTAAGAACTCTTAAAGAAGCATCAAATGAAGCCTTAGTAGGACTTTGCATGAATTGACCAAGCATTTGCACAATATGAGTTATGTGAGGCCTTGTCAAGTTTAAGTAAATTAACTTACCCAAGAGTTTCTTAAATTTAGTAGGATCCTGTAATAATGTAGTAGTATCATTCTTGAAGTGTTGGCCTTGTTCCTGTAATAATGCAGTAGTATCATTCTTGAAGTGTTGGCCTTGCATTATTGATAGTAGTAGATGTGAATGCTGAAAAGCTTGTGCTGCCAACATGCTATGTGTTGTTGTGGGAAATGTAAAATATTCAGTTAGAAGCTTAGAATGCAAAATGAACTTCCACCAAACCTAGAGGAGCTGTTGGAGCATAGGGATGAATTGCTATTTATCACAATGAACTTCAATATTTTGCTTGAAAAGAAAAATGAAGTCACTGGTCACTCAAGTCTGACTATTATGAAATTGAAACATGCATATCCAGATCATAAATGAAATATTGATTTCCCTAGAATCAAACTTAGCTATTATTATAGGAATATAACATAGACAGATGGCTTGACTAAGGCAGAAAAGGTAATACTTTGATGTACTTTCACCTTTAAAACTATGATGATATTAGATCTTACCTTGACATATTTTGTTCCTAGTATGTCAATGATCACTAAATACCTAGTTTTTCCCACATATTTTTCCATAAGTCGAGATGAAATTGTTAATATTGTTTAATTTTTCAGCTTCTTTCATCAGTTTTGGATTCAACTCCATTTTCCTTTAGTGTTAGATTAGCTGCTTTTGCTTCTCAAAAGGAACTCATAGACCTTGAGAGGTGGCTGAGAGAAAATTTGAATTTATACAAAGATGCCTTCTATGAGGTATTGTGCTGACGGTCATACTAAATTGCATCTTATTTCTTCCCCTAAAATAGTTTGATTGTCCTTGTTTTAAGCCTACACTTTAATAATAATCCAATAATTACCTTCAATGAATAGGTCTACCTTGAGTTCATAAAAGAAAATCTCCCTAATCCCACAACTGATGTCCTTCCTGAGGCTTCTGAACGTTTTGGTTCTGGTGTAAACATTTCTCAGGACTTGTTTCAGAAAGTTCTCAAGGTGTGTCCTAGTTGCTATGGCACAAGAATATGTTTATAAAATTGTATTAACTGTTCTCCTTTCGTCATGTCAATAACTTTCTATTGCTATTCTACAAGAAACTGCAAACCCTACAGGTTCTTCAGGCTCATTTGGGGCAAATTGGTTCGCAAATTGGTTTGTCATGCTCTATCCCAATATAAATATGTGGGACCCAATCAAAGGGCAGACTTAGTTCTAGCTTGCAGGTATGCTCCTATCTGTTTTCTATAGATTTGAAAATGTTATTTTCAGTTTGGTGGTTATTTAGTTAAAGAAATTGTGGTGGTTATCTTCAGTATATGGCATAGATCTATTCAGAGGTATCACATGGTTGGCTAACTTAAAAATCATTACTAGCAAAAAGCAAATAATTAACTTGACACATTAGTAATTTAAGCAAGTAAAAAAAGCTTGTAATGTTATATATTCCACTATTCCAAGAAGTTTACCAGAGTTTTGGGTTCTTATAGCTTTATCATTCTTAGATCTATATCTTTATGTTTGACTTTTTTATTTTGGTTTTCAGAATAAGAGAAAAGAAAGAATCTATCATCATTTTTCTGTGCCGCACTAGTGGTTATGGCATGTCTACATTGTCTGCTTTGTTGGTACCAAATGCAAACTTGAAATATACAAACTTCTGTTTGTATTCTTTCCTTTTGTTATTTGAGAATGTTGGTGTAATTTGTTAATTATTTAGTGAAAGCAATAATATGTCCTTTCAAGTAGGATCGATTTTATAGAGGAAACCCTTGAAGTCCAAGACAATATTAATGTCCTTTCACAAGAGTGTGGTTTAACGAGATGATTCAGCATGTGAAGAGGTGTTTCACAATGCAAAAGGACCTTCTAAAGAAAGAAGAGGAAGTTAGTTCTTTTGTAAAATAAAAAAAAATCTGTTAAAATGTTGTCCGTTAAAAGGATCTCGTTGATAAAACATTTGTGGCATTTTACTTGTCAACTAAAAAACAATTTTTTTATATCAAAAATGTGTTTGTAAACGGTTGGTATTTATGTTTGCTTCAATTTATGTGATGTATTTAAGACAAATTATGTAATGCAAATAGTTCTCAATTAACATTTGTTATTGGAACCATTTGATATAATTACCTAGTTCACTATCATTATAATATGTAATTACTTATATTACAAATAAAAAAATATCAATGAATGGTTAATATATTGACAGAGCATGTGGTTAACCATCGTTATTGTATATATATACCAACATGAAAAATTCAGTGGTGTCAGTAAATAATTAATATAGTGATAGTTTATATAGTTAACTGTCATTATAACATATAATTAGTGTTAAAAGAAATAAAAATGTGTTGGTAAATTTTGATCTTTAGTAACATTTATATCTCTTTAGACGTCGGTAAAGTTATTTTTTAGGGATGGCTATAATAGTGAATGTTGGTAAATTAAACATGTATAGCGACAATAAAACGTATCACAATAAACAACTTTTACTGATGGTCATAAAAAAGCATCACAATACCATTTAGTGACGGGACTTAATTGACGGTCAATCAATCGTCAAGTGACCGTTAATATATCTACACTGGCAGTTTTATGTACTTTTATTGAGACAATTAGTAAATGGTTGTTTTCTTGTAGTAGTTAAAGGATAAAAAGATCCATGAATCCATAGGAAAAAAAGAATAAGTCAGCGACGTTAGGGATGGGATTACTATCGAAGGTTGGGGAGGGGATGTTGATGACACCAATGTTGTGGTAGGGATGAAGCAAGTAGCACGGCGAAGGTAGGGGAGGAGGGTAACTGGAGATGAGGGAGGTACAATTTGTTGGAGGTTAGGGAGGCAATGTTAACCACACTGACGCCAAGGTGGGGATGGAGCGAGCAGCAACATAGTGAGGTGAAGGTGGAGGAGGGTGGTTGTAGTGGGGGAGGTGTAGGGGAGAATTTTTGGGAAGGATTTTTTTAGGATTTAGTGTTGTAATGGGGACATGTAAGGTTTTAACATTTTTGTTTGTAAATTTTGTATGATAGTTTTAAATCTTTTTAATATGTGTATGATAATGAAATTCAAATTTAAATAGGAAGGGTAGTTACATTGTCCTCTTAACTTTTTAATTCGTGAATAAAATAATATAATAAGATTTTTTTAAAGAGGCAAGGGCAACTACCCCTGCCCAACAGACTCTCCCTCTGCCCCTGAAGAGAAGAAGAAGGAAACAGTAGTTGTAGTGACTATGATAGAAATAAGAGCAAAAGGAAGAAAAGGCCAATATACAAAGAGAAGAGTCTAAATAGTAAGGACCTCAGCCTTCTTTAGACGTAGAATAAGAAAAGTAGGAATAAATGAAAAGTAGTATTGGTATTTTGATAGTATTGCTATTCATTTTGGAATTAATTTTCTTTCAAAAGTGAATAAGTATGTATAGGAAGATATTCTGGTTTAGATAAAAAGTGGAATAAGTATTAAAATAAGTAGAAAATATGTAGATTAATAATAATCAACTTGAATATTAAGATATATATTTATTTGAAAATATGTATACATCATATTATATATGTATTAATTTTTTTTAAAAAAAATAAACATATCATAGACATATATGTATCAGAATAACTTTATTCCATCCTTTCTACGGAATAGCTATTCTGGAATAAGTAAATCAAAATAGGAATTACTATTCCGCTTTTATTTCACTTTTTAACTTACCAAATGGAATTATAATTCCAATTCTACCTTTATTCTTGGTTTTATCCAATTTCCAAACAGGGACTTAGGGTCTCCTTTAAAAGACTGAAATCCTTTGTCTTAGACAATAATATTGTTGTGTAGATGGTGAAGAGGAGAGAAGAAGATACTTAAGAAGGAAAAATGTTTTTTAATATAATCGATTGGGTGTTGGGGAGGGAAAATATATCTTATTTGAAGAACTCATTGATAGTTTTTTTTTTGAAAATGGTAATCATTTTTCATATTAATATTCCATAATCAAACCACATGAGTCTCAAGTTTGGCAGAAGTTTTCAGCAGGAAGAAAATAATGACAGCTCCACAGAGAGAAGCTGATAGTCCAAGAAGTAGGCTCAAAAAATATTACAGTCCCAGAATAGTATCAGCACAAAATATTGACAAAAAATGGCTAACGAGGAAGTAGCCAATCAAAGGACATCATCGTCCAACAAAGCAGGTGTGCTAGTGCTATTCCCCCCCACCAGATGTTCGGAGGTTGTAGCCTATGGGTTAATTTCCAAGCCTATGGATTGCTGGAATGAAGAGATGGATTGCAAAGACTCATTGATAGTAGGGGTAATAGAAAAGAAGATAGGAAATGAAGCATTAAAACATCGATGGCATAGAAATATAGTTGCCGAAAAAAGATCAGAAAGATAATAAAAAAAGATGGTATGATATGTGGTGCTAATTCTTTTGAGTTAACTTGTTGTCAACTATGTTTTTAATGTGTTATTGTAACGACATGATCTAAAGCCATTATCCAAATTCTAGCTATATTTTTTTTCTTGTATTTATTTACTTGCCATAATCACTTGCATCAAATCTAAAACTAAATTCAATTTTAAACAACTTAAATCAAAATACTATTAACTAAATTAAATTAACTAAACATTTATTCAAAACTCTTGATGTGTTGTCAATTGACTTCAACTCCATATGTACTAGTAACTTTTGCTCCTGTCCTGTACCTGAGAAAACATCAACAAAACACACATGAGTGATTACTAAAAGGTCATCCGGTACATATCCTATTAAAACACACACTATTTTGGGATCTCTCTTGAATACCGCACACAATCACAAGCAATGCTCTTTTGCTCTGTAAGCAACATAGTTTTGAAAATATGTTTTTAAAATCTAATTCTTTCTTTCTCAAATCATCTTAACTTTCAAAAACCTTTTTTGTCTTTAAAGAAAAATATCTTTTTCCTTTCTTTTTAAAATTGTGCTCTTATTTTTTAAAATCATTTTCTGTCCTTTCTTGCAAAATCTATGTATTCTCTTCTCAAAATGTGATACTCTACTTGAATTGGCTATTCTAGCCAAATTAAGTTACAACAACTAGAGTGTGACACACTAGCACCAAGTCCCTTGCTTAGTCAAACAAGTAAGTAAATCTCAAAACTTACACAATCCTTTATTCTTTTCTAGAAATTTTCTTTTTATTTAAAAATCATCATGCTTTTCTTAAACATCTTTTCTTTTCTTTGAAAGACTCATGCTTTTCTAAAACACTTTTCTTTTCTACGAAAATCTCATATTTTTCAAAAACACTTTTCTGGAAATCATTCTTAAACTAAATTCCAGCTTAAAACACAAATATTAAATTTGACTAAAATACAAATTTTGACTGGAACTAGTCCTAAAATACTGGTCTCATCTGGGCTAGACTCTAGCTAAACCTCAAAAGCCAAAACTAAGCTCAACTCTAGTCTAAAACTATCTCTTTCTTAAATCTGAAAACTTCCTGAAATCTCTTTTCTGGTGTCACCTTAATCAGGAGTGACCTAACCACAAACGGAGGGAGAGGCACTGACCTCAACCTCCTACATTGCCACGATGAAAATCTCCGTATAAGACATATCACCGTCTCGCCCAACAAGTCTCACTATCGGGCTCCATAAGCCCCACTGAGCCAACAGGCTCGCTCTAGTTTCTCTTGCACGAGAATGTGTGTCTTCATGATGCCCCTCAATTCTGTGTTGGTATTGTAAGCTTTCTAGTGACTTTGCCTAGTCCATAGTGAGCTCTCAAGTTATCCTGCCTAACCCATCATGAGCTTTCCAGCTACCTCACTTGGCTTACCTAACACCAATCTGCCTAACTGAGCACACAACCCAACCAGTGCAAGCTCTTTGGCATCCAGTTTTCTTCTACCTAGAGCCAACTCAAAAATATTGAAAATCTCTTTTTTAAAACATGCATTTCTTTTCTGAAAACCCTTTTTTTTTTAACTTATCTATTACAGAAAATTTTCTTATAACACTACTTCTTTTTGCTGAGAAATCTCTTTGCAAATCTCTTAAAAAACCTTCCAAATCTTGGCAAAGCTATGCAAGTCTTTCCTAAATTCTTTTGGAAATACTCTTCAATCTTTTCTAGAAATCTTTTCAAAAAGCCCTTTTCTAATTCTTTCTATTACAAGAATCTTTTGTACAAAACTGTTCTTTTTTTTTTCTAAGGATAAATTCTTTCTTTCGAAACTTCTTTTTCTATATATTCTCAATATAAAAAACATATATGAGTTATCTCTTAATTTGAATTAATCATTTTATTTTACTAACAAGCGCTGGGGAACCCACGCTGGTCGATCGCACATCCGGCACGTGTTCCAAGCTTTAACAGTAGAATCAAAATAAGGTCGCCTGACTTAGAATCTTCACCAATTCTTCTACAAGCCACGACAAATTGCAAGTAATATACAAAAAGGAAGATTTCTAAGTATACTTTAACATGAAATAACAATTATTCAAATCCATTTTTTATAATTCAAGATATGCATGATTGTAGCTCTGGAACTCAAGCTGACCTACTAAATCGGTTTTCCAATCTTTGCTCAATAACTGGAATCTCTATAGGACATGAAAATTAACAAGTAACATACTGAGATAAAGATCTTTGAGTCTACTTTTCAATGGAGCATGAATCATCCTAATCTAGCATGTATAGCTCAAGTTACATCTCATCAAAGCAAATGGATCTAATAGCTTAACAGTAATCAACTTAAGAAGTTTTCAGACAGAGAACACAGATGGGTTACTCAACTTGTAATCTTCACTAATCTCTCCGCAGAC
>JAMKQA010012419.1:0-13450 GCA_024699735.1 Posidonia australis
CGCATGGGGAAGGGGTTAGGCACCCCCATGCGCCCGAGAAAACTCAGTCTTTCTAGGTTTCCTACTGTCAATGGTCTGCTAAATGTATGCTTGCTTATCCTATATGCTCATGCATGAAGATGACTAAACATGCCAAATCAAAGCAAAGAAATGAAATCAAGGGAAAAAGTTAATCCGAGCGTCGAATGTAGGCATTGTTAATGCTGCTTTACTGTACGCCCTTGGGCGATGAGGAAAATCGTGAAAATTGTGAAATTCTCGGAAAGTGTCTCGTAAAACAGCGGAAATTGGGATAAATCCGAGAAAATCAAAAAGGGGAAAATAATCCTTGTTTCGGGACCATGGGCGATGGAAAACCAAAACAAGTGAAAACTACGGAAAACCCGAAAAACGAGGGGAAAAAAAGCTTGGAACAAGCTAGAAATGCGTGCACCAAGCAAGGAAGAAAAGACGAGAAAAACCGTGCAAAAAGATGTGAAAAGTATGCAATATGCAAGTGTGAATGCAAATGTGAGAAGTCTATGGGGTTTTGTACAAAAAGCCCAAATCCGAGGAAAACTGAAGTCCGGATGCCCAAATCATCGAGAAATACATAGGAAAACACATTCCATGCATGTATGAAGAATCTAGGGTCAAAATGTGTCTCCCTAGGCAAAATGAAGTTCTCTAGGGGTCTGAATGCAATTTACCACTAATGCATGCATGCAAATCAATTCAGCATAAAATTAGGGTAAAAATGCAAGGAAAAAGTCTCAGAAATGATTTAGGAAGTTTCAAGGGCAAAATGGTCATTTTATCCCTAAAAACAGGCAATTAGAGTAAAATCAATGAAGCACAGGGGCTAAACTGCAAAAAACTTAGCAAACAAAGTATCCAGAAGAAATTCAGTAAAAACAGAAGGTTGAAATACAACTAAGCCATGAAAACAAGCTTCTAGAATGTTTTAAAACAAAGTCAGGGAGTTTTTATGCAATTTTCATTGCAAAATAAGCCATCTAGAAGTTTTCAGTAAAACACAAGGGCCTAAATGCAATTTTTCTAGTGAAAACATGCTTCTGAAACAATTTCAAACAAATTCAGGGGTTTGTATGCAATTAAACCACAAAATAAAGCTTTCAGAAACACTTTGAAAATGTCTAGGGTCCTTAGTGCAATTTTCCCAAAGAAAATGAACTGCTAGAGAGTATTTTTAAAAGTTCAGGGTCTTAAATGCAAAATCTACTGTAAAAATGAACTCTCAGGAAGTTTTTGAGAAAACATAGGGGTCTATGTGCAAAAATCATAGTAAAAAGAGCTTCTAGAATATTTTTGGAAAAGCTCAAGGGCTCACATGCAAAATTCATTGCAAAAATGAACTGCCAGAATGATTTCATAAAAAATCTTGGGCTTACCATGCAATTTTCTTGAAGCAAAACACATTTTGCAAACTCTGAGGGCTTTTATTTAAGTTTTAAACTCAGACAATATTATTTTAAAAGTCTAGGGTAAGAAATATAATATTTTCAGTTAAAACTTTATTCGAAACATTTTAGAAAATTGATGGAAGGACCTAGACGTAATAAAAGGACCCAAAAGTAATTCCAGAAGGACCTATTTGCAAGAAAAACATAAACTTCGGATTTTATTCAAATAAAATGTTTTAAAATGTTTTATAAAAAGAAAAAGAAACAACGATCGCCGGCGACATAACTTGCAGCCGACGACCGCCGGAGGGGGGCAAACAAGGCCTTCCCATGGTCTGATTTAAGATCAGACCCCACGGGAAGCAAGAGGGAGAAGAGAGGAACACATCCAACGGAGTGGATGGACGATCCAGCGGCAAGAACGACCTCCCCACCTACCTCGCCATCGAGGTGTTCCGACAAAGGATCTGTGGCTGCTTGCGGCGTGCGAGGCAGTGGCGCAGTGATCGGAGGGCTCCGGAGGGCTGAGGAGGTGCTGTAGAGGTTTTCCCATCATCCTTGGGCTTGGAGCAAGTTGTGCGCGCATCCTGGACATCGCAGACCGTCGACGCTTGTGCGCTCCGGCGAGCTAGGCTGCGGGGGCTATCAAGAGGTGAAGGTTGGTCCTTGATAGCTCCGAAGGATCGCGTGAGGCCAGAGGAAGGCCTCTGCGGGGCTAGATCACCACGACGAGGCTCAGAGCGGCGTGTAGGCTCGGACAGGGGCCTTCTTCTCCAACGACGGCGGCTTTGGGTGCATTCTCCGGCGAGCGGCGTGGTGGCTACTAGGAACTGCGGAGCGGCGATGCACGGGGCGGAAAAGCTCCGGGGAGGCCAGAGGAGGGGGAGGGAAGACTTGGGGGTCCAGGAAGCCTCCTGGATTGCCCCCCCCCCCCACCTCTTTTGCTGGAGAATCGGCGACGGCGGGGCACGGAGGAGCTCCAGAGGCCAAGGGATCGCTCTGGATTTCTTGGAATCGCTCCAGAAAGAGAGAAAGGAGGGTAGGAAGACTATAATTCAAGCAAATGGGAGGAGGATAGTGCACGTACCTGGCTGGAGATCGTCGCTGGAGCTCCGACAGCGGCGGCTGCTCCTCTCCCTCTCCGCTTCTCTCTCGGTATCCCTTCTCTCTCTGTTTCTCTCTGAATTCTTTGTGGCTCCCGTGGGCTCCAAGTCTGTGTTTTTTTTTCTGTCGCAAGCTCTCCTCCTCATTTTATAGACTGCTGGAACCCAACAGAAGATTTTGGAAGGGCACGCGACAGACAACGGAATGGGCATAACCACCTCTGACCGCCGTTATGCCAGCTCAGCAGACAGCGAACGGCTGTCCCCCACGCGCTCCGGTCTGCTCCTTTGCTCGCCGACAGAGATGGACGGCGATCTTGGCTTCTCCAGCGAGCCATCCAACGACTGAGGGAGCTCTGACTTCATGCTGCACTAGGCTGGATCTGTGGTTTAGAGGCTGATCAGGCTGATTTCGTGAAGTTTGGTGGAGAATGGGTTCAATCAGTGGGTGAATTTTGTTCTTTGGTAAACTTTTGTGGAGTTTGGAGAACTTAGTTGAAAAACTTTGGGAAATAATGAAGAGAAAATTAAATGTTGATTTGAGAGAGAAGAAGAAAATGTGGGCTGAGCTATTGTAGGCTTTGGGGCCAAGGTGGACTCAATGGGCCTAAGTGGGCTTCATGGGCCTATGTGGGCCTTGTGGGCCCACATGGGCCCAAACAAGTTGAATGAGCTTAAAAAGAGTTAAACGGGCCTAAATAGATTTGATGGACCAAAATGGCTCAGATAGGGTTTAATGGGCCTAAGTAGGCCTTCATGGGCCCAATTGGGTTTCCATGAATTAAATGGCCTAATGAGGGTTTGAGCTCAGCCACCACATCTCCATCCTGCAAAATCAGAAAATTGGAGTGTCTACAGCAGACATCTTGGATCCGAACACAAACTCTTATGCAGTATTAGTACCATCGGCTTGGGTCTGTCTGGAAGATTCATATCAGGACAGCGGCCAGCTAGGGACAGAACAACAGGGTACAGACAGGAGATCATGCAGAACAGTGGTCAGACAAAGCAGTCAGCAGTCCAAACAGTGGTCCAAGAAACAGACTCAGATGATGACATCGGGGATCTGGACCTCTTATTCCAGGAGCAGTTGGATGTGCTCGCAGAAGACCTAGCAGGGCATGATTGCATGAGGAAGGGCAAAGTAGTTGCCGCATCATCACCAGCAGAAGCACCAATACCACCCCAGGACCAAGTTTCAGTTATGGTCCTGCAGAAGACAAACAAAAGGGATGCTAGACCAATGGAGTTAATCTCCTGTCAGCCGGGAGGCAGGTCTAGTTGGTATTGGCAGTATAAGCCTCACCTGGAGGGTGCAGATCAAAAAACAAAAACCTTGAAATAGGTACAAGTGAGACAGGCGATAGTAGTCTCACTAACCTGCGGCAGAGCAGCTGCCAGCAAGCAAAATCTTGTATAGCTAGCAGAGAAAAAGAAAATCCCAAAAAAAAAAAAAATCAAAAAATCAAAAAAAATCAAAAAATGAAAATGAAAAGGCATCAGAGGCAGGGACTCCCAGCTCCTCAGGACATCCAGACAGGGAAATTGAAGAAGTAGCACAATGTTAATACAAGAACACGAAAGTCACTGTGACAGTCATTAAGCGCCATCAGGGCACGGAATTAGAAGAGGTCTTCTCAGTTGACATAACAGATCTGGCATTTGAAAAAGAAATCCTATCAGAGCTAATCACCTATGAAGAAGAGGATGAGGTTCGTGGAGCAGATAATGATGATGAGCCATCACAAATCTCATTCTTTGATAATGACCTAGAAGGCCCAAACCTTTACGTCGAGGAGGAGACAGAGCTTATCAATATCGGCACAGCGGAAGTGATCATAGAAACACGCATCAGTGCCAATTTATCATCACAAGCAAAGGCAGAATTTATAGCTTTCCTGAAAGAATATGTAGATGTCTTTGCATGGAGCTATGATGACATGGTGGGACTAGACATTGAAGTGGTAGTTCATACATTACCACTAATACCAAATTCAAAGCCAATCAAACAGAAGCTTCGTAGATGGCGACCCTAGTGGCTCTTAAAACTCAAAGAAGAAATCATGAAACAGCACAAAGTCAATTTCTTCAAGGTCGTGCTGTATCTTGAATGGCTCGCCAATGTGGTGCCTGTGACGAAAAAGGATGGATGGGTTCGCATGTGCATCGATTATCGAGATCTCAACAAAGCGAGTCCCAATGATGATTTCCCGCTTCCCCACATAGACATTCTAGTAGACAACACTGCAGGGCATAAGATGTTGTCGTTTATGGACGGGTTTTCGGGATACAACCAGATCAAAATGGCTGAAGAAGATATGGAGAAGACATCTTTCATCACTCCATGGGGAGTCTTCTGTTACAGAGTAATGCCATTCAGGTTGAAGAATGCAGGCGCAACATACCAAAGGGCTATGACAGCATTATTCCATGATCTTATGCATCAAGAAGTTGAAATATACGTGGATGACATGATTGCCAAGTCTAAAGAGCCCGAGGACCATCTTTCCTGTTTGAGAAAGTTGTTTGACCGCCTGCGAAAGTATAAGCTCTGCCTGAACCCCAACAAATGTGTATTTGGGGTATCCTCTGGAAAGCCCTTGGGTTACATCATCAGTCAGAGAGGAATTGAAGTGGACCCCCACAAAGCCAGAGCTATTGTTGACATGCCTCCTCCGACCACCGAGAAGGAGATTCACAGTTTATTAGGCCGGCTACAATACATCAGCAGATTCATTGCACAGCTTACTCAAATATGTGAACCCCTATTCAAGCTACTGAGAAAGAACGCCTAAACATGCTGGAATGATGAATGTCAGGCGGCCTTTGATAAAATCAAGCAGCTTCTGGTGAAGCCCCCTGTTTTAGTTCCCCCTACGCCAGGGCGACCTTTGCTGCTATATCTCTCTACAACACAACATTCAATGGGCGTAGTTTCTGGTCAGCACGATGAATCTGGGCATAAAGAGAAGGCTATCTACTACCTCAGCAAAAAGTTCAATGATTGCGAGGTTAAATACATCCCAATAAAGAAAGTCTGCTTATCCCTAGTGTAGGCCACACAGCGCCTCAGGCATTATATGATGGCATATCCAGTATTGTTATTATGTTGGCATGACCCTATCAAATATCTATTCCAGAAGCTAGCTTTGGTGGGCAGATGTGTTACATGGCAAGTGATGTTGTCCCAATATGATATCACATTTGTCACACAAAAGTCCATGAAAGGACAAGCAATGGCGGATCACTTGGTCGACCTACCTTTGCCAGAATATCAGCCGTTGCAGACCCAGTTCCCAAATGAAGATATATTGTTTGAAATGGGCGAGGAGGAACTAGAAGGACCTCAAGATGAGCATCAGTGGTGTCTATACTTCGATGGACTAGTCAATAAGCGAGGAAGAGGCATCGGTGCAGTTCTAACAACGCCACAAGGACAGCTAATTCCCTTTGCAAGGAAGATGACATTTGAATGCACCAATAATGAAGCTGAATATGAGGCCGGTGTTTTGGGCTTACAAGTGGCAAAGGACCAAGGTGCCCGAGAACTCCACGTATATGGCGACGCAACGCTGGTTATTTCACAAGTCAATGGCGACTGAAGACAAAAGACCAGAAGTTCGTGCTATATCATGAACATTTGCTGAAAATGACTGAAGAATTTGATAATGTCAAATTTTCCTTCATGAAACGAGCTAAGAATGCATATGCAGACGCTTTGGCAACCCTAGCATCATGGTTATCACTCCCAGAGGCACAGGCCATAGATATCTCGGTCACATGCATTGAACAGCCAGCACATTGTATGCATATTCAAGAGGCGCCATCATCTGCTGAATTGCCCTGGTATAGTGATATTAAAACTTTCCTGGAGTCTAGCAGCTTCCCTCTTGGCATTTCTGCATCAGATAAAAAGACCTTGACACGGTTAGCATCTAAATATGTGCTCGGGGCCGGACAGCTATATAGAAGATCTTATAACCAAATGCTTCTCAGATGTGTGGACAAAAAGGAGGCGGATATGCTAATGTTAAAAGTTCACGCAGGATGCTGTGGTCCACATATGAATGGGGTTCTCCTAGCCAAGAAAATTATGTTACAGGGGTATTTCTGGTCCACTATGGAAACAGGCTGTTGCCAATTTGTCAGAAGATGCCATAACTGCCAGATACACGGCAATTTCATACATGCTCCCCCACAACAATTATATAGCATGTCATCACCTTGGCCTTTTTCTACTTGGGGAATTGATGTTATCTGGGCCATTCATCCTGCTGCATCCAATCGGCACTGTTATATTCTGATGGCCATCGATTATTTCACAAAATGGGTCGAGGCGGCATCATACAAGACAGTCACAACAGTTGTTACAGAGAAGTTCATTAAGAATAATATTGTCGCCAGATATGGGGTTCCATATGATATCATTTCAGATAACAGAACTAATTTCATAGCAAAGAGAGTCGAGGATTTTCTCCAGAATTGCAAGATCAAGCATCACAGATCCTCCCCCTATCGACCACAGATGAATGGGGCAATAGAGTTGGCTAATAAAAATATGGTAAAAATCTTGAAAAAGATGGCTGAGACTCATAGAGATTGGCATGAAAAGCTGCCCTATGCATTATGGGCCTACAAGACCTCTGTCTGGACCTCAACGGGAGCAACACCCTATTCTTTGGTGTATGGCATGGAGACAGTCCTTCCCTTTGAAGTCAAGATCCTGTCGTTAAGAATCTTGAAGGAGGCAGAATTAGAAGAGGCAGAATGGATCTACGATCGCTATGTTCAGCTAGATTTGATTGATGAACACAGATTGCAAGCCCTGCATCATGCCCAATGCTACCAGAAGAGAATGGCCCGGGCATATCAAAAGACGGTCTGACCCAGAAACTTTGAACCAGGAGACTTGGTTTTGTGTGCCATTCATTTGCTTGATGCATGGGGAAAATTCAGGCCTAACTAGCGCGGACCATTTGTGGTCAAGGAGGCCCTGTCTGGAGGCACAATCATTCTTGAAGACATGGACCGCAGGGAGCAGTCAGAGCCTGTCAATGCCTCCTACCTAAAGAAGTACTACCAGTGACTCCTAGTCAATCCTAAGCCTTGCACCGTGAGCCATGCATTCTCAAGTTTCTTCTTTTCGCCTGCTAATATTTTAAGTTATTGCATCCTAACATAACATACATAATCTCCTACATTTTTTCTTTTTTTGCACAGCATTATCATTGCCCGATGAGGAAAATTGGAAGCCCGCCTGCTTAAGATGAGTCCAGTCCTCCTCACGTGTCACTACAAACTTAGGATGTAAGGGAGAGATTTTAGTGAAATGGATGAGATGCACAAATTCCCAGGGGACCTATATCTCCAGAGGGAGTAAAAATGTTAGGTCTAGAGAGAGTGCGAGCAATAAAGAAAAATATAGGCTCTGGAGCACAAAAGAAATAAGGAGACAGAAGTAGTAGATAGAAGCTAGCTCCACTGAGAGAGGCATACAGGACGACCCTATCTCTACCTTATAACTTGGAGAGGAGTCGAAGCATGCACCTATGGATTCTACAAAGGGATTAGCCACCCCTTTTATATCTAACAGAAAGAGCAGCCACCCCCTCAGCGTAGGTGTATATTACCTCCAAGCAGGAATAGGGTAAGTCAGCATGTCCTTGAGGGAGAAAAAGAAACATGGATCCTTAAAAGAGTAGGTATAGGCCCCAATATTTTGGCATAAAGTCCATTATATTTGAAGGAGAGCCACAAATAAACCTAAGTATCTAGGTTAGTGTCACATGAGTCGAGGACAGTTTTACTTCTTACAGCAAGCAATACAGGCTTCCTTGGAGCTGAGGGCACCAATATCTATTAATCATGTATTAATCCTCTCTCTGCATTGCACATTTTGCATAGCATCTAATATCTTAAATCAAGCATATTTGTATATCACTTTGCAAGGCATTTGGCCATATTCCAACCAGGGGCATGCTAGCTGCCTTTTTGAGTCGTAATATGGGCAAATAGGCATTTGACTAGGGGCATGTTAGTCGCTTCTTTAGTTGGAAGAATCTATGACCAGGGGCATGCCAACTAAATTAATCTTGGGAGCAGTTTTATGAAAATGCATGAACAAGCACAAACAAGTCAAGATGACATTAATGCAAGCAAATTTTTATTATAGTCCATCAGTGATACAAACATTGCTAGTCAACCCTCGGTCTCTTTGAGCTACCAGCCCCTGTAAAGCAAGTGCCACTAGGCGGTATCTTGCTTATGGGCCATGTCTCTCTTATTTCAGCTTCATATTTCACTGTACAACCAGAGCCCTCAGTAATGGCAAGGTTGGAGGATTTGACGCCAGCACATGTCATGCGGGCCAACTCTGAGGTTGTTACGTTGGAGCCAAGAATATACCTCTTATAATAGTCAGGAATGGGACTTTGCTCAATAGAGTCCTGGCAGAAGCTGAATTGGCGAAGAACTCGGACAGGGTGATATTCCACACCACCTGTAAGCCCAGGAAGAACCACTAGCCTTATGTCCCCAGCATTAAAAAAGGCAGTGAAAGTCCTCGAAGCCGAGGATATAATGCACCATACTACCGTATCCTTAGCGAGATTCCGCAATCTGTTGCACAGCTTGGGTACGCCTAGAAGTGTCCCTGATTGGTTAATGCAGCTATAAGCTTCAAATGCAGAAGGCCGAGGGCGTAGAACCTTCACTCCCATATGAGCAGCAAACCCAGCCTGACAAAACGGGTTGCACAGTTAAATAAGCACAACAGAGTATTACAATAAAAATGACTTACTTAACTGCACCAGGGCGCCACAATTATAGAAGTCTCGGGAGCGTTTCAATGCCCGGTCCAAACCGATATGAGTCTCTGCAAGGAGAATGGGAGCAAGATCAATTTGGCGTGTAACCATCGCCCAAGCTATTTCGGCCACCTCAATAGCCACAGTCATCTGGCCATGGCTAAAAATAAGCTCCCCAAGGAAGCGCATCACAAAACCATGAAGCCATAGGTTGCCTAAAGAGGAGCTGGCGCTGATAATCTCATCAAAATAATCTAAGTGCACCATGGTAGTTGATCTGTCTCTGCAGATAAGGTTCTTTTCACAAACGCTTCCGGTCAAACCAGTCAGTTGGCTCAGAACTGAAGCGTAGTTGTCGTGGCAAGTGAAGACGGGAGGGGACATGAATGGTGACAGGCCGCATATCCGTCTGACCTCCTCCAAAGTCAAAGTCATTTCTATCTGCTAGAAGCGGAAAACATGTAAAGGCGGCTTCCAAAATCGAGCCACGACACATAGCAGGTGCCAGTTCACCTCCACTTTAGCTATACATAAAAGGGAGGAGGATATGCCCCAAATCCACAGTTGTTCGCGATCTGCAACTGTTAAAGCATCAATCCATCCACGTAGAGCATCTGAACAATATTTTGGTGTCACCATGGTGGGATAGCTCTATGGGCACAAATTTGGGCAAGATATGGCAGGGAAAAAGGCAAAACTTGACATAAATATGAGGCAAACAGAGTGATCCAATAGAATATGATCTTAATCTAAATGCAAATCAAAAAGTATGCTCAAGAAATTTTGTCATGTTGTAAATCTGAGATAATGGGAAAAAAACGAAATCTGGATTTTGCAAGGCATGAAGAAATCAACAAGGAAAACACAGCAAAACATTCACATACCAGTGTAATAGCACAGCCGGAGTCTAGAACAGATCAAAGAAAGATGCTACAAGCAAGCTTTGAAGATTTGGGGGTGTTTGCCGAAAGGGGCGGCAGTGTATCTTGTTGGGAATGCGAGATTATAAGCAAGAGGTTTTAGCAAAAAAGGAAAGCAAGCTGACCATTTTTGGGTGGAGCACCAATATGGCACACATAGGCGACGCACTTAGGTGTAGGATCGAAAGGCTTCTCTAGAGGGGGTGAATAGAGAATTTTACTTTTTAATGTTACTATATCCAAATTTAACAATAATCAGAAATGATAAGCAATATGATTTATGAATTTGTACTTATCATGCACACTTGATGTAACTAGAATTAAAAGCACAAGATGGGGATGAGAGTAATTGAAGACACAATCAATTCATAGTGGTTCGGCAACCCGCCTAGTCCACTCCTCAAGACCCTCTTGAGATTTTTCCCTTACTCTTAAATAATAGAGAACTTACTTGTTGGTAGTTCCACCAACTCCTCTCTTGCTTTTCCCACTTCTCTATCCCCAAGAAGCTAGAGCCCTTTCTTGAAGCTTTACAAGTTGAGATTTTTCTCTCACAAGGCTTGATTACAACAGTAGCTTTACAGTATGCTTGCGAGGAGAGTAAATGACTAAAGGAATATTGAATTACAAGTATGTCAAGGTGTGTCTTTAAGGAGGCATAAATGAGTCCTATTTATAGCCAAGAGACCCTCATAAATTGTGTCTAACGACTAGAACAATGGTCACAAACGGCTAGTCTTTCGGTATGCCATTTTGACCTCCGGTGTGCCGTTTAGATCTTCAGTCTGCATTTTACGGGCAATTCAGTATGCCGTTTTTATTTCGGTATACCGATTTCTCCTCAAACGGTATGTCGTTTCTTCTTGGTATGCCGTTTCTGGTTTCTTCTTTGACTCTTCAGTTTTTCTGGAATTTCGACGCATGTTCAGTTTTCTTCTGTTTCGGTATGCCGATTTGTTTTTCCTCTTCTTTGAAATCTGAAGGTCGATGGGTACACCATTCTTTCCTGACTCGGTATGCCGTTTTCTCTTTCAGTATGTCGTTTCTGTCTGAAACGGTATGCCGAATTTCCTTCGGTATGCCGTTTTTGATATATCATGAAAAACTTTATGAATATATTATTTTTGTCTTACATTACTTAATCCTTTTTCTGAGTATGGACTTACAACAAATAATTTTATCAGTCATTTCATTTGTATGAAAATATACCTAGGTGTAATCATTAGAATAAACAAAGATATTTCTAACAATCTCCCCCTTTTTGATGATGACAAAATCAAAATATTTAGAATATCAAACTTTAAAATATAGACTCTAAGAGTCATTTGACTTTTCTCCCCCTTAAGTTAAACCTTACTTCTTCTGGCTTTTTCTCCCCCTAAATCTAAGCTTCCCTTTTGTCATATTGATATTCTCATATAATTTCATATCTTATAAATATATGTCATATATTTTCGTCATATATTTTCTATTTTCTCCCCCTTTTTGACATAATCAAAAATCATATTTAAAAAAAAAAAGATCAAGAAGACATTCAATATATAAGTTTCATCCAATATATAAAAAGATAGTCAAATTACAATTCAATCAAGGAGAAGGCGGATTAATATGCTTAAGAATATCCTGGTGATATTCTTGAAGCGTGTCTTGATACGCCTCAACACGATCAGTCAGCTTTTTGATGGATTCCTTGTATTCTTGATGCTTTTGATTCTGTTGAATCATCACTTCTGAAATAAGCTTTTTCTGTTGAATCTGAATGTCCATCATTTTTGACTGTTGAAGAGTGATCTCAGCCATTTGAAGTTGAATTGCATCCAATTTCTTTGAAATGTCTGACTCTTCGGCTGCTTCATCTTCAGAGCTGGAGTCGTCGGGTTTCAATGGTGGTTGTGATGGTGCAGAGGAGGAACCCACTGGAAGATTTTGAATTTTATTATGATGTTCAATGGACTGTTCCATTTTGCCAACATCTTGAGTTCCTAAGAGTTTTGTTTTTACTGGGAGACTCGGTTCATCATCAAGAGAGATGTTGTAGTTCTCAAAGAGATATGTTAAAGGAGGACCAAAGAACAATTTTGTTTTAACATGAGTGATACAATGGAAAATAACTTGCCCCCAATTTACAGGAATTTTTTGAGTAATGGCATAGACGGCTTTGAAGGTAAGTTCACTTAATTCGTCTTAATGCCCTTTCTTTTGAACTAGATTGGCAACAACAATATAGGCAATGATCCTAGATTGTTTAGTAAGTTGTTTAATTTTTGTTGGTTTAAAAGTGCTCCTAGGGTTCAAAGAGACGACTTTGTTCATTTCAGCATAGGATCAATCTAACTCATATATGGAAAGAGTAATATCTGTACCGGAATAAGGAATTTTAAACAATTGCCCTAGTAAAACATCATCAAATTCTATGGATGTTCCACAAATGTACGAATGTGCCAAGGAATGAGAATGTGTGATATTTGCATAGAATTGTGATACTAAGGTAGGATAGAACAACCTATCACCTATAGAACTCAAGAAGGGAATTAGGCATTGAAAATCAAAGAGTGGTTTAATTGATTCAAGTTCGTTAAAAATGATTCTTCTTCCAGTGAGTACCTCTCTATTTGCAAATCTTTCCCGATGTGCTTTCTCGACTTCATTATCCACAAAACGGTACTTCGGAACTTGAGGATTTGGTTCTTCCGCAGTATCTTCCACTTGCTTTCTCTTGCCCTTTGACGCGAGCATCTTCTTGGGAGCCATTTGAAGAAGATGAAAGGAGCGGAGAGGGTCGGAAATAGAGGAGGAGGAAGAGCCCTAGGTTTGGGGGTTGAGAGAGGAGAGGTCGGCGCTGGAAATCGGTCTACCGATATTTAAAAGGATATAAGAAAAACCCTAGATTTTGGGTTTTAAAATAGGGTTCGCGGGTAATTCGGTATACCGAAAATTATTTCGGTATGCTGAAATCATCCTTAGGAAGTTTTAGAAGATGGATCGATACATGCTTCGGTGTACCGAAAAAACAGATACAGGGGCTTTCGGTATACTGGATATTTTCAGTATGCCGAAATCAACCTTTTGAAAAATCTGTCACAAAAACGGTATACCGATTTATTTTCGGTATGCCGAACCAGTAATTTTCGGCAGATACCTTCGGTATTCCGAAAATGCATACAAGGTGATTTTTTATGATATGTCTGATAATTGACAAATACCTAGATCTCTTCTAA
>JAMKQA010012420.1:0-12906 GCA_024699735.1 Posidonia australis
AACATGCCAGACTGGTGACAAATGCAAATTTTCAATGCACAGGAAATTTCACCAAGGAAATTTGCATTGCATAAAATTTATTCCACTGTGTTAGAAATTAGATTAGTCCACCTAGCAGCTGGCCGCGGGCCATGACGAACCATGTTTTCACAACAAATAATCAGCAGCGTCCGCTTTCTTGATTTGTTTTGTATTCAAATTGTGCAAGTGACACCCTTCTTGTCGACATCTCATCTGTTAAAGTGTGAAAAGGAAACGACATCTGATCTGACCATCTCCTCCCATGCCGGAAACAGATATGGAGAAGAGCCCCTCCGCCCTGTCTCTGCCGAGGTTGCCGGAAGAAGAAGAAGAAAAAGAAGAAGAAGAAGTGGAAGAGAAGGTGATCATGGAAGACAGCAGTGCAAAGAGTGGTTCAGATCATGAAGACGAGAAGTACCCTTCCCCATCCGGCACCTACTCGTGGTGCTCGTCGCCCGCGTCATCATCCTTCTCCTCTCTTTTCTTCGCCGACCGGCCGAGAGCTTGCGAGATAGAGGAGTACGCCTCGTCTGGCTACTTCACCCGCTCCATGACCTGGATTTCTCGTCACAGCCACAGATCATCCTCCAAGAAGTATAATTGATCTGACGCAGTTCGCCTCCTTGTTTATTTTGATCAACAAAGGCCGGCTTAGAATTTTGTTGTGGCGTGTTTTGCATGCAACAGGTCGTTCTTTGGAGAAGAGGAGGAGGAGGAGCAGAAGTACGAGCTTTCCAGGCCGATGCGGTTGGCGGCGAGTGTAAGGAAAGCGGCAGAGGAGGCGGAGTTCTTCAAAGCGGAGTGCGCCGACCTCGCAGTTCTCGGAGATGGCATGGTGACGAGCCTGCATTCCGTCGCAAGCCTTGCCACCTCCCACCCCTTCCTCGACAACCGCAGCCACCTCCTCGGTGCCTCCGTGAGCTGTTCCAAGTCTCTTAGGCGTGCCTTGAAGCTGTGCCTCAGCTGCCGTCGCGGCGTCATCACCATCCTCCGTCGCAGAATCGCCACCTCCGCCGACTTCTGGAAAGTTTCTACGCTACTCGAGGCTTGCGCCGCCGAAATGGAGTGGCTCAACTCTATCTATTCCACTATCGTCGATGCCATGGGACCCAACATGGACCTCAGGGTTCCACCCATGGCTTGTATTGACCCGATATGTTGTTGGTACCGGAGTCGTTCCAACGGTGGTGGCGGCTCGGTAGTTGGTTTTGCTATCGACAATTCCGTTGCCACTCTCGTCTGCGACGAGGACCAAAACAAGCACATCATCGTAGCCGATGGTGCTCTATCCACTCTCCTCTCCTTCTTTCTCATGGAACCGTCATTGGAGACCCGGCTCGACGCCGTGGTGGTCCTCGTAAACATTGCCGGATGCGAGGCAGGTGTCTCGGCTATTCTAGCTGAAGAGAACAGTGTAGCCACCGTCGTCCGTCTCCTCTCCGAATCATCCGTTGAACTACAGACCCACTTGGTCTCCCTGGTCGTGGCGATGGCAGTGGAGCCTGCGGCAGACGAGAGGTTTGCTAAAGAGAAAATCGTCCTGCCGCTTATGGCAATACTCTCAAATTCAGCTGGCCATGCTGATAATATGATCGCTAGCCCAAGCGACACTGAGCTCACGCTTCAGCTGGAAATCTTGTGCGCTCATGCGCTCTACTTGCTCTGCAAGAATTATTCATTCTGCCTCCAGATTATAGAGAACAATGGTATTCAGCTATTTGCCAAGATCGTCGGGATTCATCAGAAGGACACGTTGGGCACGTATTGTCTTGTTACAATGGATGAGATCTGCACAGTTCTGAGAGTAATCCACAAGGAACAATGCCGCATAGACGCGGTGAAATTAGCAGTGGAACAACTCGTGTGGGCAGTGGAAGAGGCCGAAGTCATGAAGCAGCTAAAGAGGCATGCCATGTACAACATCGGGTCTCTGTCTCGTGTGGTGCCCGAGAAAGAGAAGCTGATAAGTGCCGTAGCTCCTCTGGTGATGCGTCTTGATGATCAGGACCCGAAGGTGGGGGCGGCGGCGGCGTTCGCCTTGCTTCCTTTTGCGAAGGCCAACGAGCTCTGCTCTCGCGTCGGAGACGCGGTCGTGGAGCTCAAAGGGGTGGAGGTGATGGAGAGATTGGTTGAGTCGAGTCAGGACAGTGCGCGTTCCGATGGCAATTTGCTGCTCACGGCGCTCAGAAATGGCTCGGTCGAGTTCAAAATGACTTGGTATCGGTACAAGCGGTTTGTTTCTCCCTAAATCGTCCTGTTTTGATTTTTGACTTGGGTTCTTCGATACCATACGCATGTGGCTGTTTTGTATTCAATCAGGTTAGAGGTGGATTCCTATTACTGGTGGATTCCATGCCTTGAGGATCTCAACGGAGATGATCAAGAATTAGACTACGTAGGTTTAACTTGATCGTTTACTCTGGGGTCATGACAATAATATAACATATTTAGATCCTTTCTGTTTTTAAATAATTTGTGGAGAGGACTCAAGTTGCTTCAATCATGGCACATAATTGAAAGATTTCTCGGCAAAAATGTCATTGATCCGACTTGAAGTACCGAGAGCAAACTTTGAGAGCAATATATAGGCAGTTATTCATGAATATTATGTTATTTGTACATGTTTTTGGTATACTGAATTTTACAATTTATATAGACTAATTTTCTAATAGAATCCGACTCTGCTTAAGATAAGTAGGACTCTAAATCTAAATCATTGGTTTTATATCTTAAGGTTTAAACTAAGTTTGGATATTTAGTATTGTTTAATATTATTTTTGATTTGTAGTTAGTTGTTTTTCCCTTTTTGACGATTATTAGTATATTTCAATTAAAAGATTGCATATTTCATGGATAGTGTTCAAACTAACCGTGCCACTGTCAATTGATTGTTTCAATTGGATTGTGTTATGATATTATTAAAACTTTTAAAATTCAATTTGAACACATTAATGGATGTAGTTACAATATTAGAAATTTATATCGTAAGATACAATTCGATATATTGATGAAGAAAGGTTTTTTATTTGTCTAACAATTCATGAGGAATAAAAACTTTGAAGTTGACGGTGTTAAAGATTTGTTGTTGGTTCTTGTTTTTCTGATTCATGTCATTTAATAATATGTAACGACTGATGTATATTGAAGTGTTAATCGAATTTTTGATTGACAACATTCACCATTCAATATTTAGTTGTAGTCGTTTTATAACGGATTTCGTTCCCTTTTTATTCTGGGATAGATATTTTTATATGATTTCAAAATTTTCTTTTTTATGTTCACATCTAGTAGGTGCCAATGTGTTCCTAAATTTACTGGCATTAGTCACTTGTAAATTTTTATCTTATCTTCTTGACGTTAGTGTCTTCATCCTCTCCCTTCCAATCTTTATCATCAACAAAATCAAGATCATTGTGGTATGTATCCTATTAGACATTAAAACATATAAAACATTAGATTCAACATTTGTTGATTTCCATATGCTTAACTACATATAATTTTAGTAAATTACTGAAAAAACAATTACTTAAATGTGCATGCAAATACTAAATAAATATACTATCTTATATTATTGAAATAGGAAAGCATTCATATTAGATTTAGTATTTACTGAAAAAACTTGTGTAATAGAATAATGAAATAGGTCAAGATGCATATCAAATTATGTATTTAACGAAAAAATAAGTATTGCATATGAGATTGTTGCAATAGAGTAGCATTCCTATTAAATTTAGTAAATACTAAGAAAAATAATAAACAATGTAGTTGTTGATCATCACTTCACATTGTCAAGTTTCTTTTGGAACTTCTCTGTCTTAGAAGAGGGTTGATCCCCCCTAATATCTCAAGCCATCATGTCACCTTGTCACTATGTTATTGTGTTTCTATAGTTGTGCAGTTGTGTCACCGTTGCAACCACTAGCATGGTACTGTGCCACTGCACAGAAACATACCATCGCCATGCAACCATTTCACCTTTGCAATCGCTACCATACTGTCGTGCCATTGTACAGAAACACACCATCACTGTGCCATTGTGTTGTTTTTTTCTTCAAAGGAGGTACTTCTGATGCCATGTAGCTTCCTCTCTTTGTTTTTGTTGATAATGATAAGTAATATTATTATTATTCTTGATTATGAAACCACCATTAAGATAAAAGAAGTGTTCATATTAATGTTGCTTCTTGTTTTTTGCTTCCTCTATTTTTGGTATTGTGAAAGTTTGAAAGAGTGAGTGTAGTGAGACGTAGAAAATGGAAAAAGTAGTAGTAAGGAAATATACGTAACTTATTAATAGTTACTAGTTAGGAACAAAATCAAGATGGGTAGTTACATTAATTTCGCCATTACATAAATGATGGATTTAATTTGATTTTTTTTAAAACACTCTTATATAATTACTTATTTTGGAAGGTACAATTTAAAGTATTAGGCCTCATATGAATTGAATGGTCTATATTGTGGTCTTACTTATATTAAATAGGACTAAGCCCTATTATATTAAATAAGACTAGGCCCTATTATATATCAAATTAAAAAATAACATGTCATGGGACTTGTTATTGCTTAATAATTACATAACTTGTGAAGGTTCAATAAGTTTAATGCAATTGATCATTGTATTCATACGGAAATTATAAGAGAAAAATATAAATGTAAAATATTGATATAAAGTCTTAAACATTTAACATTCCATAAAAAATTATTGCTATTTTTCTTTATCCCTATATTATTTAGATTCATTTTTTTACTCATCTTACATCACTATTACTATTTAGTTTTTTATTTTTAATTTTGTAAAATATATTTTTAGTTTATTATAAGGTATACCAAAAGCAACATAGCATGTAACACATTAAATTAACATCCAATGTAGCACAATGTCTTTTCATCTTCTTTTATAAAGATTTATATATAATATGTTATTTATTATCACATGTCATGTTCATAAAGTTAAATAATGCCTAAAGTGTCAAACATTTGATATTCATTAAAAGTTACCTTTATTTTTATTTATCCTTATATTATTTAGATTCAATTTTTTCCCTTTTTTTTACATCACTATTTTGAAGACTTATAATATAGCACAAGATCCTTTCATCTTCTTTTATAAAGATTGGTATATAATATGTTGTTTATTACCATATATCATACTCCTAATGTTAAATATTGCTTGAAGTGAACATTTGACATTTCATAAAAGGATATTTATATTTTTCTTTATCCCTATACTATTTAGATTCATCTTTTCCCTTTTTTTACATCACTATTATTATTTAGTTTTTTTATTTTTAATTGTGTAAAATATGTTTTTAGCCTATTATCTAGACTCCTTAAAAAAAGAGAGTTGAAGGCATATCAAAAGCATAGCATGTGACACACCAAATTAACATCTAATGAAGGATATTGTCCTTTTGTCTTTTTTTTTTAAAATTTATATATAATATGTTATTTATTATCACATCTCATGTTCATAAAGTTAAATACTTCAATTTAAAGTTTAATTCATCTCCATTTAAGTTTGTATTTTTCTAAATAAATTATTTAATGTTACTTTCTAATGGACCATTAAAAAACAATCAAGATTAATATTGGAATTATTATAATGCTATAGAAATATGTTTATCTATTTTAAATTATAATTTGTTTAAAAATATGTTTTTCTTAGGATCGTTAAAGTTCTTGATATGTTACTACTTTTTAACTCCCTCATAATAAATCATTTGAATTCTTTATGTAAATCCTAATTCATATTACATTAGATTCTTTAATATTTTTTTATAATAAATATCTTAAAAAATTGTTAAAATATATGGGATAATATTGTTAATATTAAATAGTATTTTAGGGCCTTTAACTTTTAATCATTTAGTTTTATAATCTTTTCAAAAGTTTATTTCAAATAAATGAATAATTAATGTTAGGTGCAAACACAATCTTATATTTTCATATTACAATTGAAAATATATTTATAAAAAATATAAATGAAAAAAATAGATAACAATATTTCATAATTTATATTATTAGGCATTTATAGTTAATACGTACATCGCATTTGTCTGGTTCACTAGTGTATGTGTATGTGTGTGTGTGTGTGTTTGTGTGTATATACACACACATATTTATACTTGAAAATTTTCACTCTTCTCGTAACTATCACTTCCTAAAGTTCCTTAATTTTCATCCATTGGATCTACTAGAAGGTTCTGATTGAAACCACTTCCATGGCATTATATTTAGTGTCGGTTTTGTTTTTTTTTCAACATTTATTGGACAACTTTTTGTCATTGTTTTTTTCCTTTTTTTCGGAAATGGTAAATATTATAGTGTAACACCTGAAAATTCATTTATTTGTAAATATACATTTTTAATAAATTTTAATGGACAAGTGTTACTACCATAAGGTCATTTTAGTAATTCTATAATTTTATTCTTTGATCTCGTAATTTGACTTGTTTTGTGTCTTGTCTTTTTATGGTGGCTTTATGCTTGTGCTCATGTGCAGGCGATGGGCAAGTGTTGTAGGGCTGCTCTGCCTCGAGCTTCGTTTCATAGGTGGCTGGAGATGTGTGGTTACGTGCATGTGTTTTGATTTGCTAGTGAACGCACATACAATTGGCCAAATCCGTGCATATTTAAGGAAGGAGAGATGAAGGCTTCTCCTACACTCCTCTCCCTTCTCCTCCTTCCCTTGCCTTTTCTCTCATCCTTCCTGAGCACCTCAATCGGCGCAATGATGGATAAGCATCAGAGTGTTTCCCCTCTTCCTCCGCCTTCTCTCTTCCTCTTATTCCCGTCTCCTTCTCCTCCTTTCCCCTACCCCTGTGCGTGTGACAGTGAGTGAGAGAGAGAACGAGTTAGAGGTGGTACGGATTGATCATGCTAGCTAGAGGACTCCAGACTTCTTCATTGGAGGCAAGTGAGCTCATGGAGCCACCATAGACGTCTGGTGGTTGAGGTGGTGGCTGGTAGAGCGATCGAATGGTCGATGATTTGATTTGGGTCGTCGTGAGGTACACATCTCACATTTCTTGTAGAACTACATTAAAAACATAGCAAATGCCTAGGATTGCATGGAATCTAGATGTATTTATATTTCTAGAATTTATTATGAATTTATGGTGATTTATGAGCATTTATGACGAAATTTAATGAACTTCAATTACTGTGCTTGTTTTTTAGCTCTTTGGTTTTTCAATTTTTATCTTGAGATATGGTCAATGGATTATAGTGGTTCTTGCGTGGTTTTGGATTAGACTTGCATGTCTACGTCCTATGTTTGTCGTGGATTTTGTGTGGTGAGACCACCCCTCACTCCCATCTGAGCAAAAGTGATGGGTTAAGGCTTGGGCCGTTCTTATGCAAGTGCAGGAATCGGTATGCCGAATTGATTCAGTATATTATTTTTTCTTTAGAATAGTCCCCTTGGTCCTTATTTCGATCGATTGAATTTATTCGATTTACGGTTCTAGGCCTTGGGTGTTGACTGTGTGGCCAATTTAGTCTATTAATCAATTTCAATCTACCAAACCAAGGGTTTCGGCCAATCGTATGGTTTTCGGCCTACCGTTTCTGGTGCTTGAGCATGTAACCATGCCGATGACAGCTTCAAGTATGGCATGAAAGGCCAAATGCACAAGGACCAGCGAAGTCACGGCAAAATAATAAAAACAATGATAAAATGCGAGAGTTGCCACCCAATCTACTTTAAAATGAGAGACGAGGAAAATCGTTTTAAAACACTAAAATTATACAACAAACTAATGGAAAAGGTCAACATGAACCAAAAAACATGATAATGATCCCTATTACGCACGAGAAAGGTATTAGGCACCCTCGTGTACCCAAGAAATCGGTCTTTCATGGGTATCTCGTTTACTTATATGGAGATGTCGGCTTTTCAGTCTGTTTTTGTACGTTCGAGGGCGATATGCAATGCGACGCTATATGCAAGTAGTGCCTTATACTAAACATGGGTAAAGGGACTGTAGGATATGTCCTAATGCTCTGAAAGATTACTCAAGTCATGGATTGAATACTGGTGCAAAGATATTGCACGGATATAACTATAGATTCAATAATATCGAGTGGCTAACATCTTCGCTTTGCTACATGCAAAACCTAAGCTATCTTGCATAAATGAATATAAAATCAGATTGGAGTCACCCTGATATGTCCAAGAGAACACCCAAAGGAAACCAAAAGCAAAGTAAGTCAAGAACTATACTAAATATCATGCCAAAAGCCACTATTGGTGCATTGAAAACATGCAGGTGCGCCAGACTAGGGCTCCAGTTTGGTGCACCACCTATGTGCTCTACTAAGGTGTGCTAGCAATGTGTGCCACTGATGTGAGACCCAGAAATCACAAAGTAAACAGTAAACTAGATTGATATGCTATACGATATAAAATCTTATAAATATGCTTAAGACCATCTAAAAACGCATCCTAGACATCTGAAACACCTGATCACATAAAGGTTCATCTTTCTTTCATAAAGCCCATAAAAGAAGGAGTGAATCCAAGACATCACAACATGGGTCTTGTGCTCAAGGGCAATAAGCCTCACACAAGACTACAAAACTCCTATTCTAATAAAGGCCAATGAGCCTGAGCTATGCTACCTGGGTTTAGATCCTGGATTGGTGCAAAAGAACTCTACACAAGAATCTAGGAAAGCAACCAATTCACCACCCTGGTGGCAAGCCAACTTCACTAGATGCAAACCTAATGCAAACAGAGTTATTACATGATGAAACTGTGCGAGACACCTGTGCATCCTGTTACCAGCCACCCCGCACGAGCTTGTCCACAAGCACCAATCACGACCAACAATCAATCCCACCCATCAACCCACAGATACACACGGGCCCACACAAACCCACACATAGGCCCACAAACACAGTGTCGTGCGCACAGTGCCAACCACAAACAAGAACACACAAACAGAAGCTGACTCAAGAGGCCCAAGTCTGAAATCACAAAATCACACAAATAGGCCTCAGAACAGTAACACACGCCTAGAAATAAATTTATTAAAATGTAAATAATTACAAAATGAATTTACAAGTGTTACAAATAATCTTATGACTTGAAAGATGTTTTGATTTTAGGAAAATGGGTAAAGGTTTTGAAAAGTATTTTCCCTTGTTTTTGTGGTAAGACCAAGAGATCGTAGGTAAGTATTCATCAGATCTTAGGGATATTCTTGGATTATCGTTCACGAGATCGAAGCTAAGTTCACAGGTTGAGGTATCGTTCGAACCTAGCGGTATCATGGCAACGGACCGAGGGGATAGGATGCCTCTATATAGCTGGACATGATACCCTGGTTGCTCCGAGTGTCGAAGACCTAGGGTGTCGTCAGTACTTGGTGGTATCGTGACAGTCAACCTAAGAGTTATGAAACTTCTGTGTAGCTGCATATGATACCTTAGTTGCTATGGGTACCGTCACTTGTGTGTATTGGCTAAAGGTAGGGATGAGAAGCCTCTAGTTGTTTAGAGCACTGAAACCAAGATAAGGACGTCGAGAGGACGCACCCTATGGTGTGTCCTGAGAAAGGACAGCTTGCCCGAAGAAGGGTGAGCGGCTTTCTCAAGGAGGGTTAGCCTCGTGAGAGTCCTATAGAGAAGTGAGACGTTAGGACGGACATGCTTTTCCACAGGGTGGTATGTTCATGGCAGTGCAGTAATGCCTTGATGGCTGCTTGTAAATCAGAGTTGGTTGCTTGGCGTCGAGCAACACGAAGTTTTAGAAGCTTGTGTTTTTTGTGCCTGTGTGGCTAGTGATTTTGACCAGCGTAGCTTGTGTTTTAGCCAATGTGGCCCGAAGTTTTAGAAGTGTCGATTTGGAATTTTGGCTTTCTCCTATGCTTTGGAGATTTTTCACAGTAATGGTAGTTTTTGCAAAAGTATAAAGGTTTTGGAAATGTGGTTTTGGTTCAGTTGATTTTACAGAGTTCTCGCTTCCAAGTTTCACGCAATTTTTACGCAGGATGTGTACTGGATGACTTTTATTGATCACTCACGTGTGGTGTGGTTTTCTTTATTTTTAGTTGTAGGTGCAAATCAGTAGCAGAGTTTTCTCACTAATGCATATAGCAAGAGTTACTTAGTTGTTCACTACAGGTTCCTGAGTAGATAGTTCTTATATTAGCCTTTAGATGTTATTTAATTGAGTATTTTCTTGTGTTTAATTATACATATAGGTTAATAATCTTTGGTGTAGCGACTCGGGTCGTTATATTTAGCGACGACATTTATTGTGAGAACAAAATATCCACACAATGTCCTTGCAAATGCCTTTAACGAGGACTTAATGAGGACATTGTAAGGACAATTGTATTTGCAATTCTGAGTTTTCTAGTAATGCTGCATTCAATATGCGTTCATATCTAATACTATAGAACTATATGTATAAATTAAATTAAATCTGTAAAAAAATCAAACTACATTTATGAGTAATACTTAAGTAGTTTTTCATAAATCTTTTTTACAAAGCGATTATTGAGAAATGCAAGATTTTTTAAACTTGATATTATTTACAACTTATTCTTGACAAGTGATTCACTAGTGGTAGTGATTGACACAAGGAGATAACGACGACAGTGAGAGTTACGAGGAAGAGAGTTTTTTGGAATTGTGAAGAAAGAGATAGGATTTTGTTGAGGTGAATGATTTTTTTGATTTTCGCAATGGCAAAACATATAAATAAGCTATGGTTGTTTTGAAATATTGGTGATATGATGAAGACAATGTTAGAAACTAAATACCATTAGATTAAGTGTTTTCAAGAAAGCTTCCAAATGTAGTTTTTTTCCTTAACCTTTTATGTACAATTTATGAAACCAAAAAAAGCTAACATTTGAAAATAAACGGGAGGTTTTTTGAACATTTGGTAGAACTATCAATGAAATAATTATTTTTTAGATAAGCTGCACCAAATAAGTTTTACAAACATTGTCGTAATTATTCATCTATCCATAATTAGTTTATTTACTACATTAGTCAATAAATTAATTATACCAGTTCCTATTTCTCTATATCAAGTCAATTATACTCCTCACACATTGAAAAGTAAGAGGTAAAGTACAAGGTGGTGATTGATGACGTTGGGGTGTTGGAGATGAGAATTTTTTTTCTTTCAAAATTATCAAAATCTATTAGTGATGACTATTGCCAATCTTATCATGGAGAAACAAAAAAAATAAAAATAAATCAATATTAACTGATTAAAAAAACTAAATGGGTATGGCCTTGCCCCTTTCTCAAGCTATGCTTGTAGGCTTGTTCGTCATGGTTGGACCACTCGAGCGAGGTAGACTTGCTTTGGTTTATTGATTAAGGCACGAGTCTATGGAAATTCGTTGTGTTTTGATAGCCCACGTCATATGGAAATTCCTCACTAGATAAGCCGTCCCATGCTTAAGATTAGTCGAAAACTTACACCACAATAGTTACACATGGTAAGAGTTAAAGAGAATTTGGTGCAAAAGAAAAGGAGGTTGGTTTTTTTTTTTTTTTTAATTGTTGTAAAAAGGGAAGAGAGAAAGAGAGATTTGTAAAAATAAAAACGGTAGTCGTTGTTGACACCAGAATGGGCCTGCGGTCAAAACCTTCTGTCCAACTTGACCTGTTCACTATCCATATACTAGGCAGGAGATTTGTAAAAATTAAATGGTTTTCTTAAAAAATTGAATTTCTAAGAAATTTAGCTATAAAAGTCAAACCAAACACCTCTTAAGTATCTAACTAGGGTTTAAAAATCCTCAACTCATGCTTGGGGTAGGAGGGGATCGACATGGAAAACGGATCGGGTCGGTCCAGGCCCGCTCGATCCCATCCGGACTTGGGCGGGTCGCAGGCCGGGCCGGGTCAAACGGGCAAGTCCGCCCCGGCCCGCGGACTAGGCCCAGTTTGGCCCGCTGGTCGATCCGGGCCGGGTCGACCGACGCACAGTGGGAAAAAATGCAGTCGACCAGTGGACCCAATCCAACCCGGACCGGCCCGGATGCAGGCCATGGGCCTGTTGCGATCGGCCCGACCCGACCCGACTCGGATCGGCCAACAGGACCGGGCCGACCTGGTCGGCCCGGCTCGACTCGAATTTCATGTCTAGGAGGGGATTACGGCTCTGACCTGGTCCGAATTTCATGTCTAGGAGGGGATTACGGCTCAAGTCTTCGGGTGCTTTGTTTGGCGGAATTATTCGAAACCTAAAGGTTTCATTAATTTTTGTTATTTTGTGTTGCCGAGGCAAGTTCGGTTTGGGCTACCGCCGCCGTTATATATATTAAAAAAAAACTGAAAAAAAGTTCCAAAATACCACCGTCTTCCGAGCAAAACGGGCGACCAATTCCGTCGATGATAGAGTGAGAATCAGAGAGAGGAAGATCGAACCGAACTGGCGCGATGGGAACTCCAACCATCACCCCCTCCTCGTCCTCGGTGGTGGTGGGGAAACTGGTGAGGAGGGAAGTGCCGGACTGGGACGACGAGATGGTCTCCGCTGCACGGTTCAAGGCTTTCAGCGGCCAGAAATCGGACTGGGAGCCCAGATACGTCTTCTGGAGGGATCTCATCCTTAAGGTTGCACGAGCTCTGGGGGTCTGCACCGTCAACTCCGCAGAGGTCCGGCATTCTCTCTTCCTCTCTTTTCCCCTTCTCTATTGAACTTCTTCGTGCATCTGTTTTTCAAAAGATCTGTTCGCATCTACCCATGTCAGATTTCGATGTCTCTGGTGCAGTTTGTGAGTTTAGTTGGGTTTTTTTTTTCACCGAAGAGAAGGGAAAAATATGACTTTGTGGAGATGGTAGTCTTTGCCAACTTCGCTGTTTGTATTCATCGGTTCCTTTTATTGGTTCAAGTTGAGTTTTTTTTTT